>CM052085.1:5429084-5439505 GCA_028453745.1 Agapostemon virescens
GACTTTTGTCTTCGACGTGGTGCCATTTTGTTAAAAATTAATTTTAGAGAACAATGTTTCCTATTACCAATTGATTTCAGACGCCTACAAAATGGCAGCTAGTTAGAAGATGCACTGAATCCTCGCGAACCTTTGTTGAACACGTTACACAACTTTTCGGTAATAAATAAATTTATAAAAATTGCTAAACGTGCAATAAAGTAATAAGAAAAATTTTCATATGCTTCTGCAGAATACCCCCTCGACGCAGATTCATCGAACGGTCCAGGACATCCGAGGACCTTCTCGAGTACGAGCTATCTGTTTGATTGTTCGTTCACGGAAAGGAAGACGGTAACGAAATTGTCATAATTTCCGGTGTTAAGTACGTGCGTAGGATATAAGAATAGGTATTCGCTGTTGTTGTTTGAAATGCGGTTGTACAAATCGTGTTAAGTAACGAAAACGACACTCGTTCGCGTGGATGATGATTTTTATGTATGCTCGGATGATCAATGATATTTACATCGTTATTCGTATTGATTGCACCTAGTTGAGTACTGAATAGGATGCAGACTCCTTGATGCATTCTAGCGCCCTAATTACTTATTGATTTCAATATAATTCATCAATGCTACCAACGCAACCAAATCGAAACCAGTTTGTAAAAAGAAGTTATTAAATGGCGGGGTGTCGTATCGCAGAGTTGTTTCTCAATACATGTATTACCTTAATGCATTCGTACACTAATAGTGTACTCGTGCACACGTAAAAAAAAACAATTTAATATGCAACGTATCTAAAAAAATGGTCGAATTTCTTTAAAGGCGTGATTCCTGGGATTATTACAAGAAACTTTTTCCTTTACGAAAATGCCATAAGCGGCTTCGTTTACGAGTTATTAAGGAAAAACGTGGACCAATCAGAGCGCGGCAATGGCGAACCCCAGTCACTGTAGCCGCGCTCCGATTGGTCTGTTCTTTCCGTTGACAACTTGTAAACGAAGCGTCGGATCGCGAATAGGTAAAGAAATCAATTAAAACAACCCCAAAAATCATCCTTTTCAAGAAACATTAAGATTTTTTTAAACACCCTGTATACAGAAGGTGAGGAATCTAACATAGGCCACCTGAAAAAGGATTTTTGACAGACATTTTTTTATATACATATGATCATCAACTCCGTTTCTTTTCTTCTCTTTTTTTTTAAATCAAAATCACGTACTTTTCCGTGTACTATTTAGTAAGGCGTGACCTACGGATCTCAAGGTCGTTCAAGCTCCCTGAAGGTCAACTGCGATGGAAAATACGTCTCGTCTCGATCTGTATATTACACGACTTAATGCATACATAGAAAAACCGTTGACGATCGTTTGTTTCGCAGTTGCATCTTAATTAAAACGGTGCTGGTATAATATCAACAATTAAAAAACATTCAAAACAATCAAAACATTAAAATCCTAAAGTTCCCGCCATACCCTGTAACCTGTTGCACCTACACGTCGGGTACACCGAAAAGATTCTTCAGTGGTAAATTGTAAAAATAATTTCGAGGATCCGCCAATTAGTTTTACGATTATCGATTGATTATCAATTAATTTCTAAATTAACAGTAAGCAATAATTAACGGCACACCCGGGTGGCAGAATTCGTCGAATGGGATTATCAGAAACGCGAAAAAGTTGCAGAAGGCCTAACCTCCCTCTACTGCCAAAGGAGACTTCATTGTAATACGTGTACTGACGGCAAATTCTGTTCTATCCTGATCCTCTTCGCAGATAAGTAATCGTTTAGTTTTTCCTTAGGTTGTGTAAACTGTGTACAAGTTCACATGATATATTTTTCTAGCTAATCGTTTTGTATTTATATACCTACTACTTACTGACTATATATACATATAGGACGATGGAAACGATAAATTATGAAGAAAATGAATGTCTCGTGTAAGTCGCCTATAAACATTAGAAATCCGTGGAACGAATGCGCTCTAACCATTCGCTTGTTCTAGATTTGAAACGATACGTCTCAACAGAAGGAACCTCTTTAAAAAACACGATCTATCCGCAATAGGAAATCCAAATAACGGACAGAAAATTATGGTCAACAAAAACGTGTTGTTGGAACTCGTTAACTACCTCTTAAAAGTTCTTAACCCTTAGAAAATTGATGTGTCTAACCACCGGACAGTTGGCGATGCTTGGGTCTAGCCAGACCCTTATCTATTATCACTTTAAACACTTTACACAAAGTATAAATACTTAATACATTTTGGTTTGTTACAATGTTTTGAAAACTTAGTAGGTTGATTGCCTTAGTTTCATGCCTTTCGCACTGGTCTCAAGTATTTTATACATAGAACCAATGGACTTTTCGATAACAATTATTAGTCACTTGACGATGAAGTTGTTCTCACCTTATAGAATAATTTAGTTAATTTCAGTATTAACAACTTGATACTTAGAATCATTTTTATGTAATTCCATAGTACCACCGTGGGCATTCTAAGAAATCTATGAATGTTTCTAAACGTTCTCACTGCTTCGCATCGCACAGATTTTCCTCCTAAAGGTTTAATATAATAGTTCTAGAAAAAAGATACATAAATGAAATGCTAATTAAAAATATATTAATAAATTCTCAACGGTTGATCTTTGAATCTTGAAAGCTTCAACTGCTGGTAGGTAAAATGTAGACTTTTTTTTTTTCTTTTTAATCGTATGTTTGAAGACACTTTTTGTATATACAACAATTTCTTTATTGCATTTTGATCGTTCTCATACGCACGAGACAGAATGAAGCCAGTCATCGTAGTCTAAGGGTTAAATGTACAAATCAGACAATTATTAAATTGATTGCACGTGTGTCCTTATTTTAAAAATAAATAGTAGGAAAGCTTCTTATCGGTAATGGATAAAGTGAACGAGTTCCAGCACTGGATAACAACGACATCTCCCGTTGCACGCATGTACACTAATGTAAAAAACTTGTGACGTATAAAGTACGAACCGACCCTTCACGCTCTTTCTCGAGATCCGTGTTATCTTTCAAGCTTTCTTATAGGTACGTACGAACTAGGCAAAAAGATATCTAAAAAAAAACCGTGTTTCTCTGCGTTTGACAAATTGCGATGGATGCGTGTACCCGTGGTCGTAAGACAAAAACGATCTACATAAAGAATTAGCATTTTTAAGCGTTACCGTTTTAAATATCCATTTGTCATCGTTAGATAACAATACACGTATACGTTGTACCTAAATTTAAATAATTTTCCACTCGTTTCAATACATTAGGGATAATGTTAAATTATTCCAGAAAAAAAACGACGTTAATCTATAACCATCGATAACGCAAAAATAAATGTTTCAGTTCAGTTTGTAACAAAGTCTCGATAAAAAAATATATGTCCATTTAACGGCCATACACTTCCCATTTTCTATTCGAAATACTGTATATATAATGGTTTAACTATAATGTAAATTGAAAACAAGTATAATTGCAAGAGTAGCTTCTGTGCAATTATTTTCGCGTATCAAGATTACGGAACAACTAGCATGACACATTAGAGACCGCCTTCCACGAATCGATTAGCTGAATACCGATAATTCAGCTATAACTTTTGTAAATTACAGTGTTGTGTTCGGCTGAGCAACAACCGTCTATTACGAGCGTGTTAACTAGGTTCAAGTGTAAACTGAAATTATTAATAGTCTACTTAGTGATATTCTATTACGGTAAAGTCGCGTTAAATGCTACCACCACGGGCCAGAAACGCTATTCAATAAAGTAACTACAGGATAACTACCACAGTATACCACACAAGGAGCCTCGCATTTCGACTCACGTCTATATACAATACATACAACATTTCTGATCCGAAATAGTAACATTTAACGCGACTTTACGGAAGTAGGATTTTCTGTAGTTATACTATTCCAAAAGAAAGCTTAGAAATGTTCTTTTACGCTGTTGTGAATTCGCAGTTGAAATCGCTATCGGAGTACCTGCATATCTAGACACGGGTCATAGTTTTTGGAAAACTATAAAACAATAAAAATAGTGACTAATGCCTTTTGCCTTACGACCATGGGGATATCTCAATATTAATCATGCGGCTACTCAATGGATTGTCTTCACCGGCCAATCCGGTAACCGACAATCCATTACCGGTTTGCGAATGCTGAGATCTAATACTTTTCAAGCTCGTCTATACAAGTGCCGGTAACACCCGCGTCATGACCGGCTCACATGGCGTTATAATTGACACCATGTAAATTGATTGGCATCGTTGTGCTGGGTAACGCGTAGTCCGTGTGCCTGCTATCGATGTAACCGCTGAGCATCGTGTGAGGACTGTGGGTGGTCAGCATGGTGTGCGTGCTGTGGGTATTGTGTGTACTGTGCGGAGTCGTGGGTGGACCCATCGGCGTAGGACTTTGCGAGTTGACTGGTTGCGCTGACTGGGCCGGTGGCGGCGAAGAGTTCACTTCCTGTTTCACCCTGGACTTCAAACTGGGCCGGTTGTTCGGGTAGCCACGCTTTTTGTACTCCAGCCAGAGGGTCCGGTTGTTCACACCGAACATCCTGGCCGCTTTACAGAATCCTATGCCACCGTAGCGAACAGCGTCTAACGCTCTGATAAAGTTCTCGTCCGCTTGCGGATTAGTTGATCGTTTCCTTTTAATTGCAGTCTGAGGACTGGCGCACGGGCTCTGGCAGTTGCTTGGACATTGAGAGGACGGCGATGGACCGCTCGACGACGCGTGTTGCAGCGTGCCGTGCGACGAGTTTGGGTAATTCGTCAGAGCGCAACTCGAACCAGTCGTACTGGTACCAGAGTACTGGTCGCTGATGGTCGAAGAAGCTGTTATTTCGGGCGTGGTAAAAGCTGATGACGCTTGGATCGACAGATTCGTTTGACACGAGGACAGAGCGAAACGTGGATATGTGTGCTCCATTATAGTCCATTGCAATCCTGCGGAACAGACCGGTTCAATTTTGGTCAGAGCACAGGAATTAATTTGACTGGCTATAGTTTTCATTAAATGCAATGATAAGTACTAATCTTGATGTGTTCGTGTGCGCACATGTATATGCGTGTTATGTGAGTAAATGGATATAATATATACGTAAGAAAAGTGTACGTTAACTGAAAATGATCAATGCTTCTATGCGTTGCTTAAATATATTTCTGGTGTAGCACGAGAGACAGATATATTGAAAGTAATAGCTAGAACCAGTGAGTGAAGTTGGTTTTGATATAGAATTAGAAAATTGTCTATTTTGAATGGAAAAATAGTATGTACTTTATGCTACTATGTATGTGTGAAAAAGAAAGAAACGATGCTAAGCTGTAAGCAGAAAAAAAAATAGAGAAATATATATATATAAAAGTGTATGAATGTAATAGTATATATATATATATATATATATATATATATGAAAATATTGAGGATAGAATTGTGGCATGGCACAGATACATTTTAAAGCACATCATTTTCCATTTTGAAGTATCAGAAAAGTGTACAACTCTTTACTTAAATCGTAGGACAGAGCAAGGCACACATAGACACTAGACAATGTTAAAAAAGGGGCGATTCGACTGTCCTTTGAAGAACATTATACACTGTGTGCTATGTATCTGTGTACCATGATGAATTTCATGAATGAGTCTAGCCTTGAAAATATTGCACAACCAATTTTCATATCATTCTTTTTTCCCCCCTAAACTTTCGCTCTATTTTCATGTCAAACGTCTGTTGATTTTTCCTTGTGCAGTACATTTAAACGCATCTGTGCCAGCATATAATGTGTGTAAGTTTTGTTTCTTTCGACATGCAGTTCCATTACCCGCCACGCTCGGTATAGATTGCACATAACTACCAAATTACAAAGATACTTCTGTGTGAAAGATACATTTCATGCATAGTTTGTTACGCTTTAAAATAATAGTTCAGTATTACATTATGAAATTATTAACTGTAATCCTACAGTTCTACGATACATCCGAGAAAAATATCACAATTATTCTTATTGTTTTAACTATTTTTCCTTTTATACAATTATACACCTTTGTTTAACCAGTGACATAATTATTTAAAATATCGTTTCTAATATTGTTATCAATGATTTAACCCTTTGCACTCGGGGCGTTCTTCGCGCGGCGCATCAGCAACTCGAGACGCATTTCTTACCAGTAACTTGAAATCATTACACACAAATTAATGTATAAAATTTTTATATTTTGACATTTTATACATCTTAACACCTTTATAAACATAATTTCTTAAATATTAGTCTCTGTAATTTTTCTGTGTATGATATTTCATGTAACAATTCCCAAGATGTATGCCCGGCTTGTCGGGGCAAGTATTACAATAATATGTCGTTTGATGCCTTTTTCCAAGTTTATTTCTCTGAGAACAGACTTTGCAATCCTTCCTAACTCCTTTTAGAATATGGTGTAGCTTTCCATTCAAGCGGATATCTTCGGAATCGCAGGTTGAAGTCGAGGCTCGATCGCGTGGCTGGCCAAAATCTCCAAACAATTGGTGGACTAATGTTTTCAAATATCACAAGTGATTAAGCGGCTGTTCGCTTCTCTGCTGTTTAGTGGCTTTATATAAAATATATGAATTTAATGAACAAATTTCTAAACCCCAGAAAAACAGTTTACGCTATCATTTTAGCGATAAAAAACAGTTACTGCCGCGCATCGAGTTACCGCAGCAAACCAAGTGGTGAGCGAGAGTCACCTCTCGAGTTGCGGCATCAAACCACATGGTGAGTGAGAGTCACCTCTCGAGTGCAAAGGATTAATAAATATCTATTATAGAAGAAGTATGATTTGTGCTTCAACAATTATATCAATTCATGCAGCACAAAAAGAAGAAGCAGTAATTTTAATTAAACTCTTGCGCTGGAAATGAGTTAATCGTTCGCGATAAACCCGTCCAAAACAATTGGAAGCAAGCTGTTGCTTGAAATCGTGTAAAAAATGTCGCACTGTTTAGATAAACATAGACAAGATTAAAAGTGTAATAAAGATCTTTATTAATAATTCTGTACAGTATGATAAATCTCAAAACAATGTGGAATGTGCAATGCAATAAGACATTTCTTACATTCCCAGGTGGTTTCACTGCGTTTACCGTGTTTCGAACATACCTTGCACCTTCTTTGAGGTCTTGGTTTACCTTTTGTGGGTGGAATGTTTATAGGAAAATGTCCCCATTGCTTTGCTCGCAGACGTAGCGGAGTATCATCTACAGATTGCACGTTATTATCATTTTAAAAAATTATAACAAGCGAGGCAAATGGTATTTCTCATTTTGGTAACAAACAATAAGTAACGTTCCAGCGCAAGAGTTTAATGTAACGTTAATCCTTTTTGTATATACTAGGTGGCCTAGGTGTATATCGACCATCGTCCTTATGTTATTTTATAGCCCAGATCGAATTCCTTATAGTAACATCCGCCTAAATGCATACATGACAAAAGATTACTTACCTTGATGAGCAGGTGGTTGCGAAGAAACTGAACTCTGCGTAACATTGCCTCCAGACTGTTGGTTTACATCCTGTATTGAACCGTCGCTTTGTGCTGGCGTTGCTGCAGAACTGTTCTCCATATTGCTCATCTGAAATAAAATACATCGTGAAGTATACTACAATTTACTACAGGGTTACAAACATGAATATTACTGTAAATAGCTTACAATTGATATTTGATCCTCGTCGATGCTGCCTTGAGATTCTGTATTAGTATTTACAGGTCTCCTAAGGTTCTCACCCGTTTCTTGCGAAACAATCAGAGGTTCTGGTTTTACAATATTTGTAGCAACTAAAGTAATTTCGTTTATCTCCTCTGGCTTATCACCAGACCCAGATGTAGAACCTGTAGACGATTTTCTTAATCTCTTTCTACGAAACGATGGAGATAATGGAGATGGACTGGGGGAACAGGATTCTCCACGATCCCCTCCACCAGTTTCGCTACTAACGCTTGGCCACTTTGTTAAGGATGGAGTGTGCATTTCTGCTAAACCCTTTATCTTCAAACTCTCAGCAGTCTGTTAAAAAAAAACACACGTGCACACAAGTCAATTGCATTATCGCCGTTTCAATCAATGTAATTAAATAATTCAGAAAAATGCTCTGTACCTTTATGATCGACGGTAACTGATCCTGTGATATGTTTACTTCACCGTAATACATAAAATCAACCATAATCTTCAAGTCTGAAAATTTCACATCTTTCAATATCACGATCGGGTGCTGACACGGATTGACGGTGAACAGTGACTGAAAGTATGTGCTGCATGCGGACAATACAACTTTGTGCGCCTGAAGCTGCCTCCCTTCCGCAGCCAATGTCACGTCCACCAGAGTCTCGTTGTTCAACAGATTCGAGAACACCGAAATGAAGTTTGGCTGATGATTGTTCCACCGCAAACAGAACTGTTGCATCGACATGTTTGATGTGCTCGCTTTTCTACACCTGCAAAACCATTGATCCCTTGGTAAATTGCATCGCATCTTATCTCATAAACAAAACGATAGCGACATTGACAATAATATCAATTGTAAACATCGGACTGTACTGTAACATACGGCTGGTTTAAACAACATATACAACACGATCCACGGTCATTCTCTCGACGCGAGTACACTTAATCGTCGGACGGACCCGTCCTGTTATCGACGCGGACTCCCGATTGAATCCGCAAGCTGATCCAGCGATCGAGCGAGAGCTATCATACTCGCGAAAACATACGTGCCGCTCGTTGAAACGACAAGTCGCGTCGCACACACGGTGTCTCTTAGAGAGACAACAGATAAATAAGAGAGGATACACGACAATACGGTTACAATTGCCAGGCGCATAACAAATATAGACCTGCCACGGGGATGATCGGTGGAAAACGAGCAGTCATAGTTTGAATTACTCACTTGGTTTCCACTGGATACTCGTCGACGGTTCGAAACACCGTCGAACAGTCTCGATTGTGTTGTCGTCAAAACTCGTCCTCCGATATTCCGTCGAGATCTAGTCTGTTTTTAATTACGAAAAACAGAGTTCGCTTCTCGCTGCCATGGATCCGACGAAATTTTCCACAACAGACTCACTGGTGACGCTTGTGTAATTCACAAATGACGTCATAGGCAAAAAATGACGAGACCAGTACGGCGCGCGTGAAACCCAGCCGAAAACTCGGGTCGACGTGTGTTTTGACGTTTCGCGACGAATTTCTCGTGCAATCGACAAATACGAGATCTTATCAACGTGCGTCCTTAGAAAATCTAACTTGATCAATATAGCGGGCCGACCGTTAGTGACATCTGGCGAGGATCTGTCAAGCACGACGCGCTATACCTTTCCACGATACTTTTTCGTCGCGGAAGCTCGCACACTTTTTCATATTATATTTCAACATATTAATATAGCTACCGATCGTATAAATAGCGAGACCAGCTGTATGATGACGTGCAATTGAAACGATCCGTGGTTTATTGAAATTATAAGTACTTTACTTCATCACAAAGATTACATCGTATTACACTATGTGGATATGTTCGACAATACAATGGGATATGATGATCCAAGAATTGACAAGAATTGCTATTTAGTTGGTAATAGTCAAATAAAAAAAAAAAAAATAATAAAAATTCTCTCGTCTAACCACGATTCGGTTTGCGTCTGACAAGAATCAAGGGGACACCACGTAAAACAGAATCAACAATGATTTTTACATTTATTCTTTCTTTTTTTATCTGTTTGTTTGTTTTCGTACGTGACGCTATGAGTATTATTAACAGAGCTGGGTAAAATTACATGAGAGAGAAAGAATATTTCAAATACTATATTCGAATGAAATGTTATTTTAAATAAATAGTAGAATCTCTGTAAATAAAATATTTTTATTCTGACGACCTAAAACATAAAAATACAATAAATTTTATTTTTTCTTTTGGTTATCTGAAATATAGAATAAAATTATTTTTATTTGCCGTTGAATAGTATTTAAAATATTTCTTGACGATGAAAAAAAAATAAATTAAGGAAACTATTTGGAACGAGGAAATTATTTTCTTTTATGAAATCGGCCCGCTCGAATGAAATATTTAAATGCTGTACTTAGAAACTTCGTCCGACCAACGAAATAATTTACTTTTAGAAGTGCACGCATGATTTTAAATGAAATTGACTATTTACTATTTCCCTATTTTTTTGAAATAGTATTTTACTCAGCTCTGATTTAATCGATCCAGAATATACAGATTTGCATTGTTTTTTTTCGAAGTAAGATACATTATGCACGTGTTCGTATATAGATTATACGCGAAGAGGAAAATACGTTCCTGTTAAACGAACACTCTCTCTCTCTCTCTCTCTCTCTCTCTCTCTCTCTCTCTCTCTCTCTCGCTCTCTCTCTATTGTAGAGA
>CM052085.1:5439515-5456132 GCA_028453745.1 Agapostemon virescens
AATTAGTGCGTTTCATTTCTGCAAGTTTGTTTGTTTTTCTTTCGTTGTATACGGGAACGTCAAAAAAAAGATGGATTAAAAAAGAAATATAATTATGTATATACGTATACAAATATTGAGGTATTTCATTTCACAATAAATCGTAGAAACAAGACGCGTATTGACCCATATGACTCCCGGATACCACTCAGAACACTTAAGGAACTCAGAAATCGAATATCATCGAATCGCGCTTTGAGGAACGGTTCACAATACAAGAACAAGGAATTTCTGTAATCTCCCTAACCGCGAATGGACCCATGTTTTTTTGGGGGTTGTACTTATTGTTTACATAACAATATTTAATCCGACTCGTTAAAGTTCTCATATAACAATCTGTTATCTTAAATTTTGATATAGCGATACACGACGTGTCTCATAATAAATGGACCTGTGATAAATCAACACCGTTATCTTCTCCTTTGTGCAGGATCACGAACACGACATCATCGAAACGATTCGTTATTCATAAACCACCGAGATATCACTGGTCCTCGTTTTATGGAACACCCTGTATCTATAAATTTCTCTGACGAATCTCTGATTTTCTATTCCAGCCATCGTTTTACTTTCGTCGCGCGTTTGTTTGTATTCGCGGAACCGCGCTGTTCCTACAAAAGTGTTAATGAGCCCTTCAACCATCAATGAAAAGTAAGTCGTTAATTATGCGCAAAATGAATCACAAGTGTCATGGTACGTAGAAAAATTGTCGTGCGTTTATCAACCGCGAGTTCCACAACGAACCGGTCATACTTGGAAAAAAGTTTCCACGCACACGCGCGTCCCATCAACGTTTTGCAGTATCTCTATTTCAAAAGAAACAGACAATACATGTCTATATGTACACACAATCATTCGTTTTCTTAACGCATTGTTGACCGGCGATTTTTCTATGAATTTATCTCATGTGCCGCCGGCTATTATTTTCGCAATTCGACGTGGAAGCGAAACAATATATTGGATAGTCGGAAAAGTATTGAGAGATTTTTGTTACTAGATGTTGTTCGGTGTTGTATATCGGGCAACGCTAATCAGATTGAATTATACTGATGCGCGTTTGAGAAGTCACATTTCAGACTACAATTTTCATGGGGATAGTTTTTGTATTTGGTCAATCGTGTCGAAAGTAATATTAGTGTGAAATTTCAAAATGGAAATGTCTTGCAATTTTATTACGGAAAAGGCAAAAACACTGCACAAGCCTGGAGAAAGATTTGTGGTGTTTACGGTGAAGATAGTTTATCGAATGCAACAGCATGTAGATGGTTTGCTAGCTTGCGTTCTGGAAATTTTGATATTAACAGTAAACCTACCAAGAAGTAAACTTGGCTGATGTATATTCTCCTAGAAGTTTTGATGCATATACTATATAACCCAAGTCTTGCACCATGAGATGATAGTTTGTTTCAATCTCTTCAAAATTACCTTGATGGTAAAAAGTTGGCCAAGTTTTTAGCCGATAAACCACAGAAATTCTATTCCGATGAGATTATGGCTTTATCTATTATCTCTATCTATCTATCTATATCTCTATTTATTTTGCCAAAAAATGGCAAAAGGTCATAGATAATAATGGCCAATATATACTTGAATAAAATTCATTTCAAATAAAAGAAACATTTAATCAAAAAATCACAAAAATCTTTCAATACTTTTCCGACTATCCAATAAATTAGCTTCAATAAATTCTTCACCGTTGCGTTTTGTCATGGTTGAAATTCTTTTTTTATCATAAAGGAAACCACAACCCGGCGGATTTTATCAGCGAAAGACACAGATTGTGGTATACTAAACAACGCACACTATGCTTTCCGGGAACGCATTTACCCAACGACGCTGATGCGAGAAAAAAGCGCATGGCGCTTTTGAGCATGAGGACACGAGTTAGCTCGTGACCGGTCAACAATATGTTAACGTCGAGCTGCTAAGAATACGCATGTACAATGATCGACAAAGAAAGGATACCGAGGAGAGACAATATGTCCGATCAGACACGTAGAATCTCTTTTTAAGCGTTATGAACGCAAACGAACGCGTAAAATACTAGTGCAAAAGAATTGAACACTCAGGTCTAGAAGATGAATGAACCGTTAAGAATTTCGTGAGAAACGACAGACACCGCCTGTGCCACCGTTTGAAATGAGAAGTTTTAGTAATACTGTTTAGTTTAGTAGGCTTTCGCTACTAGGCCGTGGTTTAGTGACCAGACTCTGTAAGGCTCTTATTTCGTTCTCTGTTAGGTTAGGAGGTCCGAACAGAAACTCCCTATGAGAACTCGGATTGGACAGAAGATCCTGCATGCTCTCGTTGTTTAGCACCAGATCATGCAGAGAGGTTTGAGTTAAATTTACTTTCCTAGCTAAAGTCCCGGTTATGTGAACATCGTCGATCCAGAAGTACGGCTCCCGCTGGGCTTTGCGATATAAAAGAAACACGCTATCAGGGGAGTACAATACAGCCCATCCAGCACAGTAGGCGGGATACCATCTACCAGGATATTCCTGCGGCGAGACTCTCCATTTCGATCGCCAGGTTCTCTTGACGGTGGCCATAGTGATCAGGTCGCAAAGAATCAATCTCCTGGCGCCCCAAGGCGATAGGTCGCGCTTCAAGAAGTACAACATGGCGGATATATGAACAAAAACATCATCGTCTAATTTTAGTATATATTTGGCATCTGAAACAATAAAACAAGATCAGTCGAATGATCGTGATTGCACTTAACGAGTATTCTTATCGCTAACGTATCTTAATACACAAAAACGTATACAGTGTGTCCGGTTTGGCCGTGGAACGTGAACGATTTTTAAAAAATCTATGAATATTCGCAGTCTAGTGTTAAGATAATTATTTATAAACCACAGTGTCCTATGATTATTATTGTGATTCCTGACAGAGAAAAATAATCTTTTAAGTGTTACAAGCCGTTTTCTTACTTGGACAATGATACGTAGCCCACTTCAACGCCATCACATGCTTGTAAGTCATGTTTCTGTAGGCATCGACAAAGTTGCCTTGTATCAAATCGTTATATTTCCTATTCTCCTGCTCCAGCCTGGTCTGGTACTCACTGGAGGAGCCGACCAGGAACAGGAGCGCTACGTCTGTCGACTGTTGACCCCAGGTCTCGCGGACGACATTCCTCTTGAGGATGTTCTCAGGCGCCGAGTGGACGAGCAACAACAGCAACGGGTGCGTGCGATTACATGGATCGTGGTTTATCGTAAACCTGAAATCTTTGAAGTCGATCAGCGTCGATTTGTCACCGAACGGGAGCTCGTTCAGCAAATACGGTTGCGGGGATGGCGTCACGTTCCCGGGGAACAGCAACAGATAGCCCGGCGCAGTGACGCCGCTGGTGTACGGTGTCAGGGAGTCGTCGCCATCGATGTGCAGCCAAAATGAGAAACATACAATCAGAACCAAGGCGACCATGAAGATCAGGGTCCATGGCGACGAAGCGGAGACATGCAGCCGCCGCTTATCCAGCATACTAACAAGACCCTTTCATCATATGTGTTTCAGCCTGGCTGTAAAACAAAAACGTCCATGTTAATTATAAGGTTTACCGTTAAATAATACGTTACGTTATGTATATTGTATTATTACATATATGGTAAGTATTAAATATATTTCAATTAATTATACAAAAATATTAACACTAAATCTACCATAGGGGTTAACTGATCCTTTTCAGATTTTCTATTTTACTATTACTGACGTTATAAAATCCAAATAAATTAATTCTTATAATTAATATACATTAGCCAAGTTTACTGCTCGGTAGGTTTAGTGTTAAAGAAGTTTTAACACTAGGTTTAGAGAACCCGTCGAACCAACGATTTTTAATAGTTTTTGATTCACGTTTGTTGGAATTTATAAGATATTATTCAACAAATTTATTTCTCTGGATATATATTGTTTAAAAAATAGCTAAAAATTTTGATAGATAGATAGAATAGTCACCTTCACTGGCTACACACACACACACACACACACACACACACACACACACACAGAGACACACCTACCTAGTGTTAAAACCGATTGAATGCAATATTGTTCTATGTCTTAACATTTTTTTACGTAACAATGTAAAATGTATTTTTTATTCCGAGAGGCAACAATGTCGAATGCAGGATTTCACTTGTAATCAATAAACTGACGTGTTTTCTACGTTAAACAAATTAGATTTAATCACGTCGTGGAAATTGTACGCGTTTAATGGAAACAGTTTTACTGCGAGAGAAATATTCCTTCACTGATACCCACGTGACTCTGAAGAAAATTTATTATCAATCCACGATTTTTAATAATGGCAAATAAACGGAACGAACACCGCTCGACTTTGCCATTCGAAGGAACGAAAATCACGTGAATCATTTCGAACAAGGGTGAATGATTATTCCGCAGAATAATTTTTGCAGACTCTGATCTCAAATTCCAAGCTATATAGACGTGAATATACGTTCGTTCGCGCGTATTTGTTACATATATGTGCTGACGATATTAGCGATAGGTTGATAGTGTCGGTCGAGTGAAAGTATTTAGCGAAACGTTTACAGATTGTTACAAGTACCTTGAACCAACGGTACAGTACAAGAATCATTTACCATGTCAGAGCACCCTGTAAAACGACTAATCTTGAAGGAATGTAACTTACCAATCGGAACTCGACAGCTTAGCACATCGCTACGATACCCGATCTAATGTTCCGTTACCATCTACCGTTCTGCAAGTGATGCACAACTGTCAATGCATACTATCAATGATACAACGTTGCCCTATCTAACGTGCAAATAAAAACGATAAACTGTTACGCATGATCGATAGCACTAAACCAACTATTTCAGGTTCTTGAAAATAATTCTGCACATCGGTGTACTCAAGAATACGCTATAATAAAATTGTAAAAAGAAAATCTAAAAATCTACTATAATAAATTAAGTTTTATTTATAAAAAAATATTAATTTTATAGTAATTTAAGATTAATATCATATTACTAAAATTTTACAACCAAAGTTAAATAAATAATAAATTAATTTTTATATTAAAATAAAATTTTTATTTACCAAAAAGTATTAAATTTTTATTTATAAAAAATATTAATTTTATGGTAATTTAAGATTAATATTATATTACTAAAATTTTATAACCAAAGTTAAATAAATAAATTAGTATAAATTAAATTTGAAAATAAATTTATATAATCTACTATAACAATCTATATATTAGCCACTTTAATGCTCGGCAGGTTTAGTGTTAATTTTACGTATAAACTCTACTCTTGCGTACTCTGGACGGCGAACACTGTATTCAAAGGAATCAAACGAATTTGAAATAAGAGATTCCCGAGGCAATTCCAATAAACTTTTTCCTTTGTCGATTTGCAATTTGATGCCCCGTTTTCGAGTTATCGACGAAAAACACGGACCAATCGTAGCGCGGCTATGACGGACGTTTTTCGGTTCCGTCAACGGCAGCATCACTGATTGGCGCGCTCTGATTGGTCTTTGTTTTTTTGTTGATAACTCGAAAACGGAACGTCAAATCGCAAATTGGCAAAGGGAAATGATGTTTATAATCGCCCCGGGAATCTTCCGTTTCAAGTTTCTTTCAATTTTACGGGACATCCTGTATAGAGTTACTTAAAATATCTTCAATAACAATTTCAACGTCTAATCGCACACGATGACGAAATAAATGATTTCCGGAACAATCTTTCCACATTTTCTTTTTTTTTATTTTGTTGAAGTATGAAACAGTAAATATTTATCTCCTGTTGCATTTCATTAGATAACGCGTTTGTCTTGAATAAAAAGCTTTGCATTACTTTTAGCATTGCAAAATAGGTCTGCTGAGAAATCGACTTTTCAACTACCTCGGCATTACGTATGGATTTCTCAAGGAAAAAAAAATGAATAATGTTTAACGAAGCAGTTTGCAGCAGAAAAAAACTCACATTGCAACGTGCTGCAACGCCTTCGCAATACATACGTTTGTTCAATTAATTCTTCACATTCGACGTATAACAATCACCGTTTAAAACTCATCATTAAATGACGACGTACATTGAAAAAATAAACTTTCATATATATATGTACTTGATTCTAACTAAACCTTTATCGATTATTTTTGGAAACAAATATTCACAATTGAAAGAATTTGTTCAACAATTGACGTTATCGCCGATCAAATAAATCAACTGCATGCCGCACTGTAAATACGTCATCCGGATGCAGATACGAATAATACCTCCCGTCATCATCGAAGTACAATTAGCTATCGTTAAGATTTGTATTCAACGCCTGTACGGTAAACCATAAAATGTTTCCGAGAGAAAACGCGTGTAAGTTCTCATAGACTTAATTTTGTTGTTACATTTTTCTTTCGTAACGATATCAATCGAGTTTAAAAAACAGCGGGCCTAATTTTTCGTTTGAAAATCACCGGTCGAGTGAACGGGACTATACGTAACCTAAAGAAAACATTGAAAGTATATTTTTGGACCGTAGGTTTCTACATAGAGACGGCCAAGTACGAAGAACGTTATAGTCTCTAAAAGTTGCATGCGCGTAACCGCCAATGATTCTTACCGTCTTTAGCAAGTTTACTTATGGTCTGAAACTTCGGCTCTAAGTGAGAAGAGTCGTTCGACCGTCTTATATTATATTCACACGTGTATCCATTCAAGGGTAAAACAAATAACGCGTGTGCTATCGTGTAACTATAACGTCAACGATGCGTAGTAGTCTAGGCTTCTCTAATAAAGAAATATCTGTAAGACGGAAATCAAACGGAAAGACAATGTCAACAAGATGATAACACAAATCGGAAAGAATGCACGAACGAATCGAAGATAAGTGAAATAATATTAAAAAACACTACAGATGATGGTGCTCGCAAGATCGGAATTCCGGATATAAAAAGAAAACGAATATATTTAGAATCAAGATGTGATTAGAAATTTTAGAAATTTTTTTTTCTGTAATTTAGATTTGATTAAAAAAATTGTTCGATTATATTAAATTTTTGTATTACGTGCTACGGATTTATTTAGAAATAAATATTTCGTTTAGTAGCTAATACCGCAACGTACTTTCGTACACGAATACGAGACTACACTTTCAGTTTATTTTGACGCACGTTGTACAGGTTCACGACAGCTTTGTAACACCTTTACGTACGAAACTACTTGGTGCGGTTGATATTAATTCAACACTAATTCCTTACATAATAATGACTTGCAAAGGATGGAAGAAAATTTGTTTTCCCAATCGACGATTCTCGCAAACGTTTGTTTTGACGAGTCATATACGCGCCCCGTGCACTTTGTTCAAATAATCCGTCGAATCGTACGACCAGGATTATAGAAACAAACTAAGAACTGCAATAGTTTTAAAAATTCAACCGAACGAATATTATAGAAAGGCGTCGCGAATATAAAAGAAAACTTTCACTCTTGCTATTTCATAAAATAAGTTTAAACATTTCCGGTGTCGTTTGAACAATTTCTACTTGCGAGCAAAGTGCATACAACCGACTTGCCGTTTTGTACGTTTCAAACTAACAAAACACCGAAGAAAGTCAGTGGGGTACGATATGCGCTAAATAATTAAGCGAAACAACGTGTACCGACCAAGGTTCGGTGAACAATGGTCAACTTCATTGTTTCTATCTACAATTTCCCTGTTCGATAAATATTTCCGTTCTATGATAACCGACAAGGAAAAAAAAGAGGAGGGTAATCATTAAGACGGCGAATCAAAATTAAAAGGCGTGCAGAGATTCCGAACGTTACGGTAACGTATCGAACGTTGGCTATTCCATTCGAATTTTCTATTTTCTTTTTTAAATCGAAACCCAGGTTGTTTACATGCACGAAGAAATCGTGAAGGAATTGAAAAAAGAGAAAAAGACAACGGTCGAGAATATCGGAACAGACGGTTGCGACTTGGTACACATAGTTGAGAAAGTAGAAATAAAAACAATAGAATACCTTGCGATACTTACAACTTATGCGCGATAAAAAACATCGGAAGTATTTGTGCATCTGTAGTGTCGTTGAGTATTTTACTTTACACATTCGGCACGAGTGATAACCGTAGCACCGACGACGCCGAAACGCAGCACGAACATACAGATATTTGCGGTTATGTCAGATCAGCGTATTGTTGACGATCCACCCCGTCCAGCAGAGGCATATCACGAAGCTGTCCCGTGGGTAGGATTGCAGCGCACGTCAAAACGGCGAGAATCACCGCGTGGTGTTTCAACAGTTTTGTTTCTTTTTTTTCCTGACACCCCTCATCTTTTCCTTTCTATTTGTTTGTTTAATGGACGCAGCCAGAGCAACGCCCATTGTACAGTATCGTTCAAAACAAACAAGGAACACCGGACCGCGACATTTTGTAAATTTCTACAGGCACTTTGCATCCGACCCCCCACCCTTCTCATCGGTGCAACGTTATCGTTAAACCGTTGTTCCACTTTTGCCATTTCAATTTGGCACCCCTAGAATTTCTCATGGTCTTCGAATTCGTCGCCGCGAATGCGAGGCGTCTCGTGACCGATCGAGACTGTTCTCGTTCAACCGTTCAACTATGACCAGGGATATAAAATACAGGGAGTGCGGTCGAAACGAGAGGACTTTCTTGTGTCGAGATAATCGATGACACGCGAAGTATCTTGTGTAACGGCTTTCCGCATGTATGACAACGTGTGATAGAAAATTCTACGAGTATCGCGAGTAAATATTGTGCTCGATATTCAATTACTTTATCAATCGACGTTTAGGATGATTGCATTTTTAACACGATAAACCTATCAACTGCTGGTCGTATGATATTTTTCAAATTTTTTTTTTCTTTTACAATCGTTGAAGATACCTTCGATACATTTATCGAAATTGCTTTCGTCATGATCGACTCGATAGATTTATTTATTCGACCCGTGTATTGTGATAAAATATTGCAGAAAATCCGAATAATATTATACAAAAATGTCATTTTCATAAAACAATACGGACTAATCAATTTTAATGCTAGGAAGGTTTAGGAGATTTTAGTGGATACGTTAGACATCTAGGTATCCGTAAGATACGTAAGAGACGAGCACTATGTCTCCAGATTAGATTTGTCTCTCCCACTCTACCTTACCCATTTTACGGACGCCATTTCCCCGTGGCGAGCATACCCACGGTTCCGCTATGGCCCCGGTCACGTGACGCGTTTCATCTCTGTCGTACATCTGTCACAATATCACGTGACTAATTCGGCAATGACACAGAGAGGGTAAACCGTATTCCCCTCAATTTCCCCGGTTCGGAGACACTGAACGAGCATAGACGAGGTACAAGAGTAGACCTACCACCTTACAGCTATTTCCGAGTCGTACTTCCGTAAGAATTTTCATTATACTATCACAAGACATTTTCGTGTATACCGGAACGTGATATCGATCGACGACAGTGTTGCGCCATGGATCAATGGCCATCATACGCGAGCAAGGATGCTAAAGTACTTACAATCCATGTACTTCCCCCACCACCATTATATCCCCCACTCTCTGCACAAGACCCATTTCGGTGGATACGATAAGATACGTGACGTCACATTATTCCTATTATTAAAAGGGGAAGCATTTTGAGAGGAAGCCAGTGCGGCATTTCTGCTCATGAGCCGTTCAAGACGACTCCGTCTTGCTCCATCCTTTTGCCAGTTCGCTATTTGACACTATATTTCTTGATTATTTATGAAAAACACAGACCAATCAGATCATAGACGCGACAAACAAATTCCTACTCTGCACAGACCCGCTGAGCGTCGCATCGCCATTGGTCAAGCCAAAGTATTTTCGCCGCTACCGTGTCTTAATTGGTCCGTAGTTTTCGTTAATAATTCGAAATGGAACTTAGAAAATGATACACTTAGAAGATTCTTCTTTAGTTTCTTTTCCCCAGATTTTATCTCTTATCCTTCCCCTTCCTTCTTTCAGTTCTATTACTATTAAACTATTAAACGCACTTTAAATTGATTTAATAGAATCAAAGTAAATACCAAATCAGTTGGCGTTGAGGTTTAGAGGAGATTTTTCATACAGAAAAATACAAAAATGTTTTCGTACAGTCAATGTTTAACGATGCAGGACGGTGTACTTACATAATAACGCGTACGATATAGGAAAATTTTGTCGTCGAACGTTGACAGTGGTTGACGTTGTCAGAATTAAATAGTAGGGATACAAGACTCTTTGACTATACGGCGGGAAATGTGTGTTAATGTTGCGCTCTTTGTGTGTCGTCTTATTTATAAGTAATTGTAATATCACAGTGCCATAAATAATGTGAAGTTTTGTTTGTCGTGGCTGTGTATGTGTATGTTAATTATTTATACAATTTCTAGTTTGTCTATAACGTATGATTGTAAATGTTTTGAAGAATATCTGTCAAATAAGGTTATCTTCGGTGAACTCATTTTTTTCAAGATAAATAGGAATTTTTGTAAACATATAAATCACATATAGTCTGTATCGTTTACTTAAATTTGATTCGCGATGGATATTTTGCCAACACAAGTGTACGAAGATGATTCTTTCACGCCGACACAGCAGCTGTCCCAGTCTCTGTCACATGATGCAAAAGCAGTGAATGTACAGGTACATAATACCGCTTTAAGTATAACTGATTTCTTTATTATAATATTTGTTGTATTCTCTTTGATACTGATCAATATTATTGTATTGAGTTTATTTATGTGTATATAAAATATTTCAGGTTGGAACATTGAGGATCGGTTCTGTCACCTATCCGATCAACCAGGGTATTACTACGATTGGTAGACATCCACAGTGTACTATTATAGTAAACGATCAAGTGAGTTTCTTAATTTTTATATATTTATCTGGCTAACATTTTGTGTAAATGTATTCTATTGTTATAGCGCATATATTAGCATCGATCAGGTTTATTATAACAAATATGGGAAAGTGTTACTCCAAAACTGATTTATTGTACTGCGATAATTGTTTAGCTTAGGTGTAATAATAATAACATTGTTTACAAAGTGTAAAAGATTTTTATAATTCTTCTCTTTGAGTTTCTTTATTCTGAGTATTTCTTAATTTGTTCTCATTAAAATCGATAGACTTCCAAAACTCTTTCTGTCCAAAGTTAGCATTACTGCTCATGGAAATTTTGTCCGGTCCAGCAATGTGCAAATACTCGAGCGATTTCTCGTTAGGGTTTAATCTAGGCCATTTCACTCCACCCATGTTAGGAATTCTGTATCACAAAAAAATATGTACACATTAAAATGACTCACAGAATTAAACAGTGAGTTTTAATACACCTATGACAGAGATGAGTAGGTGTGATTTAAAATAGTAAAAATATTAGAATTTAAAAGTATTGTTATATTATCTTTAACCTATTAAACATATTCAGAAAGAAAATAAATTTTTATTTCAGTTTCACATAACTATGATCCAGTTAATTACATTGACTTACCTGTTGTTTGCAAACGACATCCATAAATTTATCATAAGCTGCTGCATCTTGAGGTCGCTTGGTGTTGAGGTAGAATCTACGTACACAGTGTCAACAACAATATACGCATCATCTGCATGACTAACACCTGTGCACAGATGATTGAAAACATTTAGCTACTTACTTTCTCCAATATTGCTATCTCTAAAGGACATGTAACATACCATAGTTGTTGTGAGTTCCACTCATAAAATCGCTTAAACTTGTTGCACCTCTATAAGTATAATAATAATACCATACAGGTTCTTTATTAACTTTAGCCTGTAGTCTAGCCGCTTTCTCGCTGTCAACAATGAAGAATCTGTCTCCAGCCATTTGTACTAAAGCTTTTGTTGTAGTCTCATCTATCTTCTTTGTTCCAAAATAGTGTTGTTTGATGCGTCTTGCAACCTCAACATGCTTTTCCTTAGGTAAAGTGTAATTATAATCCAGGAAATAAGGAGCAAGAAGATCCCAGTTGTCGTCCAACGTTCTCAGAGCTTCCGGTTTAGCAATGAAGTCTGTAAACACATTAAATTGAAGACTGTACGAATCTTTACAATTATATGAATCTCTTGCTGCTTATTTTTACCTGCAACTGGGTACAATCCCTCTTCGCTGGTCACACTGGTAAGCCAAGGAACATCTTGCACATCTCCGCTATTTAAAATTTCTATCGGTGGGCGATCAATGAATGGTTCGTCTCCAGCTTTCTCGGCAACTGGTCCAAAGGGTGTGAACGGGTTGTAATAAAATTTCTGAAGTCAAACGAATATGTCTAAAATAATTAACAACGAACGTTCTCGCAAAACAGTGAACACTTACCATGAACTCTTGAGTAGATGCAACTAGAGGCCGAGATGGACGGAATCTCAAGCAACGTATCATGTCTCTCTTGTTACCTGTGGGGCAACCCATGAGAACAGCAACTTTCTGCGCTTTCTGTAAGGCGTTCTCAGTCTGTGTCCAACAACTGAAAGATGTTCCACTAACGGAGATACCGGCTGTAACATAGCAAAGGATTTTCTGAGCATCAGACAAATTTCACGTTTCTGTAGTTGTCGATTCGATGATTCACCTTGGAAGAGGCCAGCACTCATGCGTGATAAATAATGGTAATGGACACTCGCACCACCGGCACTTAAGCCTACCAAAGTCAGCTTCTTTGGATCACCACCAAACCATTCGATATTCTCTGAAACCCATCTGAGAGCCATGCTCTGGTCCTTCAGTCCCATATTACCAGGAACTACTTCATCTTCTGTACTGAGGAAACCTGAAAGCAAAAGTTTATGTCCATTAGAAGATTTAATTTGAAATGATTGAAGGTTTGGGTTAGGTCCGACCGATTCAAATGATTAAAAGCACAAACAGATTTTTATAATTAACTATCTACAATCTAGTTAATAGTATGTTCAAGTACCAAGTATTCCTACACGATAATTGAACGTAACAAAGATCACATCCTGGTCCATGAGGAATTTAGCACCCATATCCATTCCACTACCGAACGTGAAGCCTCCACCATGAATCCAAAAAAGGACTGGCATACGGTCCAAGACCGCTTTATCGCGTACTGGCACATAGATATTTAGATATAAACAGTCTTCAGATCCTAGTACCATCTCGTTTGAAGCGTCAGGCATTTGAGAGTATTGCAAACATTGGGAGCCAAATTTGGTTGCAGAAATTTCGCCCATCCATGGGGGTATCCGTTGAGGGGGCTGAAAAAACGTTGGATAATCAAGTTATTCACATAAATCTTTATTGAAGAATTGTGCGAAGAGTACACAAGCCTTTTTTAATAACTTTAGAGATTAGTTTCTAAAATAACATTTTCTAAAAATACACATTTCATTGCATGTAATTTAAATATAGACTTTTTTAATAACTTTGGAGTTAATAGAAAATTTCAATAAAGACAAAGGTCGTTTTAAAAATTGATATTTTTCAATCGATTATTTCATCCATGTTTTCGACCCGAGGCAAGACGTTCTTCAACCATGCTCCAGAATTTATTTCGTTGCATAACACCAAGTGATAATCATTAGTCGATGTAGTATTCGGTAAACATCGTAAACTCATCACAATTGAACCTTGTGCTTCTCGCATTTATGTGTCTCGAAATAGAATTCTTATGGCGGAAGTCAACGGTTTGGGTTACGTAAATAAGTAAATAAATAAATAAATAAATGAAAATATAAATTATCAACGAATTAACGAGCACACTTTCGAGGAAAACGTTTTCGAAGTTTCCCGTTTTTACTATTATTATTAAATTTCATCTAAACAAATCGTGTTAATGGAAATTAGAGACGTAGCACAATTATTTCGAATTAATAATTATCGGATACTAATAATAATATAGAATCAACAATTAAAAATTCAAAATATTTTTATTTCATCGAGGAGCTTAAAAATTGTGATAATTTATTTTAGAATCGTAGAAATTACTATTATAAAAATAACAAAAAGTTTATGCAAAACTGAATCTTGTAATTTATATATTATATATTGTAATTATATAATTTTTATATTTTATATTGTAATTGACTATATCATCGAAATTTATTTGTTAGTTTACAAACGATCTGATCGTCTAGCAGTTGCCGATGGGTGAAATGTTAACTAGTCATCCCCGGTTGGAAGATTGAAAAACTGTAAACAGTTAACTAATTGTCGTCGCGTAGATTTATTTAACCCTTTGCACTCGAAGCTGTTTCAACTAGAAAAGCAAAGCATTTCTTCGGACCTAGGACATATTCATTTTACATAAATCATTTCATTTTTTATCAATTTCTTAGATATAAATATAGCGATATTAAAATTGTTTTAAATAATAGTGTGGCAGTCTTTCGTGGCAATAATAGTATAGCAATCTCAGAGTCGCCTCTCGAGTGCTAAGGGTTAATACCACCGTGCCTCAAAGAGTTAAAATACCCGAAGCGATTAACCCTTGCAGTCGAACGGTGACTCTCAGGCAGCACTGAAAATAGCCGCAGCATTGTTTAACCCTTTGGGGACGAATATCGTCGCTTCAGCGACATCAGGTCCGTATATTTAATCTTTAATGTTGCAATAAAATATAATTTAATTATTGTATTATTTATAAGATCAGTATATACATATATATTTATCTTCACTCGTAACTAAAAACTTTAATACTAAATTTAACTTCCCGGAGACAATATTTGAAATATTTCAAAAAAATCCTCGTCCGCAAAGGGTTAAAACAATCTTTACATATTCTGCTTAAACTCCAGAAATTCTTACAACACAGTACAACAACGCTAACGCATATTTTAAATTTCCATTACGAGTTGAAATAAAAATCTTTTAAAAAATGTCTTCTCTACTTTCCCACGTAATTTCTAGCAATTAGAATTATTTAAAAATTATTTCTGCATATCATTTGGCAAATCAATGCTTCTAGTTGCTCCAGAAAAGTCAAGTTGTTCGGTTCAATTTTGAAAAAGTTATTTATATTTAAAGAGTGTCTGGAATACTCTCGTGAGCCACCGTATATCGCGTAGAATGAAAATATTCTAGGTCAGGGAAAAATGCCTTGGAGGGTTGTAGTTGAAACAGTTTCGAGTGCCAATGGGTTGACGATCGATGATTAGCTTACCTTGAATCGAAGTTTCCCGATCGGCGGTAGAGCGTAAGGGATTCCCTCGTAGGCTTCGTACAACCTTCCATTGGCGGACAGTTTATGGTAACCTTTGACCCCGCCCAAGGGTGTTTTCACCTTCGGCGCGGTCTCGAAGGTCCATCCGGAGGTGAAACAACCGAGGAGGAACACGAGAAACCACGCTCTCGTCATCTCGAAGCGAAGTGAAGCAATCCTGCAACCGGGCTGCTTTATTTATTGCCTATCTTTTTGATTCTTTCGGCACGTTAAACGTCGACTAGATAAGTACGGCGACAAACGAGCCGTCGTATGTTCTTCGTATCTCTAGAATAAAATAAGCAAATCGCTCCCCACCCATGTTTTCAGCCGGTAACCATCGTTGTAACGTCGCGAATATACTTGCTGGTAGTAATCTGCATCATTAAGCTGTTCGTACACATGGCGCCGAGAAATTGCGAGGACAACCTCGTTTGCAGATTGCACTTTTGCTAGATTTCGCCCCATGGTTGTTATTGCCAATTACCTACCTTAAATTCAAGAGAAAATTGTCGATGACGCTGTACCGTGTTTTGCAGGAAACTAAACGAACTGAATAATAGTTACTGCAGAAATTAACTCAACTCTTATCATTTTCATCTGTTGCCATTGAAAAATTGATTGACTAACAAGGGACTAACAAGGGACTAACAAACTTATGGGAGCTTATAGCTTTATTGTTTAAACACAATACTTTTGTCAAAATTTTCTTGCGCGACTACATTTCCCATTGAAAAATACACAATTTACAAAAAAAATTCAAACTTTTTTGACCTCTGGTTTTTGAGATATCTCAAAAACATTTTGAGGGCTGTTTTCACCCCTTCAAAGTGGGTGGTTGTCGATAAAAGAAAACACGTGTCAAATATTTTTCAAAGTACTATAAGCTCCCATAAGTTCCATCAAAATCGGATTTTCTCATCTGAATATGTTCCCGTGTAAGTCGTCAATTGTATTCTTTAATTTTTGTAGAAGGCTCCGAGAAATTGCTGGCAAAGTGTAATAAGTCTCTTAAATAACAGTTATTGCAGAAATTAACTCAACTATTATGGTTTTCATCAGTTGCCTCGCGGATGAGATCGTCGTCGTCATTGAAAAATTGATAGCTTATTGCTTTATTGTTTAAACAAAAAATTTTTGTTAACATTTTCTTGCGCTATTACATTTCCCATTGAAAAACACATTTTTTTTAAATTCAAATTTTTTCGACCTCTGGTTTCCGAGATATCTGAAAAATACCCCAACTTTGAGGGCTGTATTCACCCCTTCAAAGTGGGTGGTTGTCGATAAAAGAAAACACGTGTCAAATATTTTTCAAAGTACTATAAGCTCCCATAAGTTCCATCAAAATCGGATTTTCTCATCTGAATATGTTCCCGTGTAAGT
>CM052085.1:5456142-5472982 GCA_028453745.1 Agapostemon virescens
AGTCGATTGTATTCTTTAATTTTTGTAGAAAGTTCTGAGAGATAGCTGATAAAGTCTCCTAAATAACAGTTGTGATAGAAGTTAGCTCAACTGTTATAATTTTCATTAATTAAATCATCGCTGCCATTGAAAGATCGATTACTAAGTCGTTGCTGGCAAAGTTAATGAACCCCATTAGAGGTTCGTCGATCTACTGCATCCGAAAGACACAATCATCCTGGAAGTGACGTCACGGGAAGAGATAGAACAACAATGAAGGAATTTTATTCTATTACTGTGCACTCCGAGTAGATACGGTGGTTTTGTTTATCAGGAATGGTTCTTTATTCCAACAGAGTCGGAATATTTCATAACATGGATTTTGTTACAAAGTAAATTGTCAATGCCGGATTTTGATTGATGCATTGAACAATACTGTTATGCGAGCATCGGTTAGTCACGTAGTAGCTTATGTGTATCAGAGATAGAAGTATTACAAAATTTCATACTAATGCGGTGTCGTTTCTTTGATAAATAAATGAAATTGATAAATTCTATTATTGCCGAGAGTCTACAAAGATCTCGGATCGACCGGTTGTTTTCTTTAGTGCATTTTGAACTGCACTGTGTGTGTGTCTTCTGTCTCTGAGATTTATAAGATCCACGAGAGATTATTATTTCAAGCACACGCTTTAACTAGCGAACCAACGGAATTTCGAACATTTATTTAATCATACATATATAATTTATTCATACATATTATTTATATATAATTATATGAATCTCATAAATAACGAGGGAACCACCGGGATTCGAACCCGGGGACTTCCGGGTGGTAGCCTATCGACCACCACACCGACCCACGGAGCCCTCCACTCCCTTCTTAATTCCTAACGTCTATTTGATCTGACGGGTATGGATATATTAATGTACCAATAATATGTTTTTAGCTATGAATAAACAATTCTAACAATTCTGTTACCTGCACGTGGGTGAAGCAGCACTCAGAATGTTAACCCTTTGCACTCGAAACAATTTTAATGAAAAAATTGAGACATTTTATGCGATATTTTCCACATTATGCAAGTACAATTGAATTTATTTTCGGATGCAGCATTTAATTTTTAAGCAATTCATGGAACACAGACGAATTTAATAATATAAATAACTGTTTTCAGTAATGATATGGCAATTTTTCTTGGTGCCTCAGAATCGCCATTCGAGAGCAAAGGGTTAATATAGCACATAAAACGTGTAGTTTAACTCTTCGAGGAACGGAATTTTTTTCAAGAAAATAAAATTGCACGTAGCAATTGTAAAATTTTGAGGTGTGTCAAAAAATATCCCACCGTGCATATTATGCATTAAAATGAAAAATTAAATAAATTTAATAAAATTTAATAAAATTAAAAATTCTTTGGATCCATAAGTTTCCTGGCTAACTTTTTAAAAGTTGTTTTTGCTTAATCGATATTTCTTCACGTCCAGAAATAGCTCGTTGTCGAGAAACATTTTTTAAGTTCTCTCTGCCTCCCACAATTGATTTCTAAAATCTTAATTTACTCGCTTTCAGATAGAGCAAGATTTATGCGCAAACGATCGATAGAGATAAATTTATCTCGACGTCCACAGCGTTCGTTGTTTTATGGTTTAGTTTGTTTTTACAACGATTCATTGATTATCTTATGGATTTTTGTATTAGTCATTGGTTAACGCGTTTTCTGTTGTGCATTACGAATATACAATGTCATAAATGCATTTGCAGTTTAATAAACACAGCGCTGACCGCAGCCGTGAAAAACGTTTCTCAAACATTGATAACGTTTCAAAACGTTGCAGATACGAAGACTAAAAATCACGCGAGCGTAAAAATCATGCGTGATTACATAGAATTATCTGTTCGTAAATAATGGTCATTTATCTGATAATTTTAAGATTAACAACCCTGACTAAATAGAGCGATAGTGTCGCAGCTATGTGAAAACTTTGAGGAATTGAAGAATTGATGTATTTAACTGCGAGTCGAAGTAACAGAGATTGCAATGCTTCAGAATAATGAGATAATCAATTTCTTTTGCAGACGGTGTCCAAGAAGCACGCAGAAATCGAAGCGAACATTGAGCAAACATGGATCTGCGACTTGCAGTCTTCGAACAAAACGAAGCTGAACGGCGTAATAAAATGTTATTTACACTTAAGTATAGATTGTAGAAAGTATAGCACGCTTAAAGAGTTTATTCTGAATTTGTGCTATAACTTTTATAGAATAAGACGATGGATAAGGAAAATAAGCTTTTATTCATCAACCTATAGGAAATAATTTAGAAAAGTATATTTGCTACAATCTTAGTGATCTGAATTTATATTTGACAAGAAAGGTTCCTTAAAACTAGAACTACCGAACAATAAATCCAATGATACAAATTGCTTTGTCATAATAACGAGACTGCATCTATTAAAACTTCATACAATTGTAAGGTATACGTCACTATAGAAGCACATTTGAAAATTTCTGATGAAAACATTCTTATAACTTTAATAATTGTGAAAGAGAAAACTAGAGACCAGTCAAAATGGCTGGTTTGGTAGTTCTAGTGACAAATTATAATGCCAACTTTGTTTGTCTTTGTTAATATGTACAGTCAGTGGCAAAATTAGTTAGCCATTTTACTTTGAGATGTCACAAGAATTAGTTTACTAGATATTGTGTAAAAATGTTTTGTTGATGAGTAACAATAGCGTATCTTTTTGCAGTCTATTTTAAGGCACCATCGATACTACGAGCTAAAAGGAATAAGCGCCATCGAATTCGGCATGGTTCGGGCCATTTACTCGATGGTCGGTGAAATGAATGAATCCATGATCCCGGAGACACCTTCGCAGAGTCGCCCAAGGAATCAAAAGATGATTATCCCAGGAACACCAGATACGTCAATGGTAATCACCGTCTGAAACTATTTTGGGAGTAGTTGTTTAAATGAATTAATAAATTTTGGAGTAGTCGTTTAATTTTATTACATGATCCTGTTCAGAACTATTCATCTACGTCGGAAGGCAACGCCTCCATGGTCCCAGGAACCCAAGCGGAGAAAGAAGACTCTGTATTCCTACGACCGTCAGCACCAGTAAGAAGCTCTACTAGCAGCCGCAAGAGTAATCTTCTGGAATCCTCCATCGAGGTCAGTATGAACGACTTCGGTGATTGTTCAGGACCAGGAAAGGAGAATTTGGGTGATCAAAGAGTCAGTATACACGATATGGAAACGCAGAAAGTTGATTCTCAGAGCGATTTGCGCAGCAACATCCACGACGTTGAAACACAAAAGATCTGCTTGAGCAACTCGCCTGTTGCCAAGCAGGTTCATTACCAGACCGACATTCATGAAATGGAGACGCAACGCAAGGACACGAACACCAAACACAATGTAACAGATATTCATGACGTAGAAACGCAACGCGATGAGAGCATTCATGACCTGAACACGCCAAGGAAGACTGAAGTGCGGAACGTTTCAGTCGAAGGCGGCGAGAGAGTAGGTGTTGTTGAAAAGGGCGAAACGGAAGAGACATCATTAACAGTCAACGTTTCTATCGAGGCAAGGAAGAGTGAGAATAAAGAAGAGAAATCTAGTATAAATGCGATTGATCAGCTTGCACATGCTGTAACCGCGAAGAATCAAAACTCCCCTAATTCGGAACAGTTGGAAAACTATCCGAGTGGTTCGCAGGACTGCCTAGAGTTGTCGATAACGACGAACTTCGAAGACGAGTGTACAGATCTCGACAGAAGCTGCAATCTTCTCGGTTCACAGAATTTGTTAGAGAACTTGAGTAACAATGATCCGTCCAGTGAGTCGGATTCAAAGTCAGTCAGCCCTTTGAAGCGTTCTGTGAACAATAACGAGACCACTGACAAAAGCAGCGACGAGGAGAATATATTCGAAATGGCTACGCAAATTAATGCTAAAGCTGAAAATGTTGTTGAAGGTGTGACGGGACGGGTTGGCCACTCGTTAAAACCTTCTTCGATGGAAGATAGTTCCGATGACGATACTGATCAAGAGGGTGTGTTTCAAAGGTACTCGCGAATCGCTACTCAGGATAGTAGTCAGGCCACATGTACGTCGAAAAGTCAGCTTGATAGCGACGACTCTAATACAGATGAGGAAGGACATTTCGTTGCGATGGCTGCAAAGGAGAAACGACTTGCTTCTTTATCATTCGAGGCTCGACAGGATGAAATCAAAGAGACAAAGAGCGATGCTGGGTCAAGCAGAGACTCGGAAGATCTGTTCGATATAGCCACGCAACAGGTGAACCATAAGGATTCTTCCAAGGGACAGGCCGATGTCAGTAAAGACAGCGTAGATTTCGATACGCCAACACAGGTGATCGAAGTGAACGAACCTAGGGACATAATAAAAAAGAGTAGCATAGATTTTGATACGCCAAAGCAGGTGATTGAAGCGAACAAACCTGAAGAAATAGCTGATACAGATAGCATAGATTTTGATACACCAACGCAAGTGATCGATACGAACCAACCTATGAATGTAACAGAGAAAGGTGGTGTGAATTCAGATACACAAACGCAACTAATCGAAAGGATTGAACCAACAAGTAATGCGGAGGAGGAAAACTCAAAGGAGGATGAGGATGACTTGTTACCAACGCAAATTCTACCGATTCATGAAGTCTCTAGAAATGATACTACAAAAAGAACTAACGTTGCGCACAGTAGAGGCAAAGTTGAAGGTGATGTGGACTATAACTCGCCGACACAAATTATTGTAGAAAAGGCTTCCACTTATAACGAACCATCGTCTAATGAGTCTGAAAAATCAAATCCACATCTAATAGAGGAATTCAGTATCGAAGACATTGATTATGAAATGGCACCCACCCAGTTGCTGAGCGATCTCGAGGAAAAGAAGAAGGCTGCGTTAGCTAGAAACAGAAAGAAATCGAGGAAGTCTAAACAAGTGAATCTGGATGATACTTTGGAGAAAAATCTGAATGAGATGTTTGATGGTATTAACGAGAACATCGAGGATGACCTGCCACTGATGTCTACCCAAGTTCTGACGAATATGCTGCAATCTCCACCGAAGGAAGAAGAAGAGATCGCTGATGTTAACGTTAATAAAGACTTACCAGGGAGCAGCGAAGAAAAGTCACAGGTATCGCCTGTAATAAGAAGCAGGAAATTACAGAGATCTAGTTTGAAAAACAGTACACCTAACAGCGACTCTCAGACTTATTTCTCTAATCTCACCACAACAAGGAAGCGTAATATTCTGGTGGATTCTCAAGAGTTATCTATTCCCAGTAAAGACAAGGCCGACGATGAGCTCCTAAAGAAGTCAATGAATAAAAGCGTGAACGACGAGAATGATATTTCCGTTGCTCTATTACAATCTACGCCAAAAAATTCACCGTCAATAAGACTTTCAAGATCAAGTAAAGAACCGATGGAGGTGCCTAAGCCTGTTACGGAGCGTGTAGAATTATCAAAGGGTAAGAAGAATATTACAGCAAAGTTAGATATGGGCGATGAAGTGTCTACCACATTGTTTAACACAAACAAATCCGAAGTACGATCCATCGTACTGGATTCCGACGAAGATATCATGGCAGGCTTGCCCGAAGTTCGAATCTCAGGGACGCTGTCGAACCCGGCGAGTCCGACTTCATCGACAGAATTTAAACTGACTACTAGGAACATGAGACTCAAGTCCGGCGGAAAGAAAACTGAAGCCAAGAAGAGAGGAGCCCCGAAAAAGACAACGCGAAAATCGGTTGCACGTACAAACTTGGAGAACAACGAACATTCCAGACCAACGTCCACAGCATTCTCGAGAAGTTTGCAGAATTTCAACACGAGTAGACTGCCGGAAACGATATACGAAAGCAGCGAGGACATAATGGACAAGATTAAACCAGCGACCAGAACGTCTTCCCGTAAACCTAAAGAAAGTAGATCGCTGCAAACGAAACCAAATCCTCCGCACGAAGAAGTACGACACAGTCCTTCCATTCAGGACAGCGGAAGGACTCGCAGCTCTAGCAAGGAGAATGTTGATAGTTCGTCTGTTTTTCAGGTCAGCAAAGAGGCTCTGATTGTGACGAAGGCTGAACCCGTAAGAAAAACTACTGTAAACGCAAGGCGGGCTGTTAAGAGGTCGTCAAGCTCGACGGATGTACCCGACGGTAACGTTACAAAAAGGCGTAAGGAGGATGTCACTGCGGACACGTCTGTGGCTACCAAGGGTAAAAGAAACGCTAAGAAAGCTGCCGCTACTAGGAGCAATTCTGCAAACATTCTGAATTATGTGACCAGAAGAGATTCGCCGATGTTGAACACGGACGACTCGCAGGACTCGGTCAACAGCAGTCAAGAAAGTTTTACAACTAAACAGTTGAGCATAAAGATCGCTAGATTGTCACCCGATACGTTGTCACGGTCGCTGTCCCCTTTCGCTGCTACGGAATCAGCGAGAAAGGATGACCGTGTTGCTGATAACAGAGCCACAAGTAAATCTAAACAAGAAAATGATGAAGGTAAAACTGTAGAGACCAGAGAAACTAAAAGTACAAGAGCAACAAGGAATCGCCATGTGGAGGATGTCAGTTTGCAAGTAGGAGAAGAGTCGCAGGAAGTAGAGATGATTATGAACTCATGGGTGAAGGAGCATAATGTCAATGTAAATGGGAAGAAGCAGGAAGAGGCGAATGAAAGTACGAATGAAAGTACGAATAAAGGTACGAAACGGGTGACTCGAGGTAGAGGTGCCAGGAAACGTGGATACGCGACTCCGAGTACCAGTGAAGAGATTGTGGAAAACACTTCTTCGGAAATTTACGAATCGGACAACGCTTGTTTCGAGATGCCCACGACCAAGGCGAAGCGCGCTAAGGTTTCTAAAAGTACTGCAAATGTTGATAACACTGCAGCGAATGAATCGACTACGAAAGGAAGAAGAAACGTCAGGCAATCGACGAGGACTACTCGTGGTCTTCAGCAGTCGGTTGTAGACTCGTCTTTGGAAGATGTCAAAGAGGAAAATGCTAATGAAAGTTCTGTTAAGAATTCCAAGGGTAAAGAAAATGCTCCTAAGAGAAAAGGGAAGAAGAAAAAGGTGCAGAATGAAGAGACCGAAGAAAACAAAGATGATGTTACTATACAAGAAACAACGTCGTCGGAAATGAATTCTAGTATGGATGTGTCGGCTATATCGACGCCGAATAGGTCAAGAAGAACTATGAATACCTCATTCGCAACGTCGTCTCCGTATAAGATAAAACATAAAATTTTATTCACTGGTATAACCAACGATCATAGCAAACTGTTAACGAAATTGGGTATGTATCTCTTCACATCTATGAACACAAATTACGGATTTGGTTTAATTGTATTTGTGCTGTGATTTTATGTATGTATTTGTAGGGTCATCTCAGGTTGAAGACCCAACGAAGTGTACTGTGTTAGTGACAGACAAGGTTCGAAGGACCGTCAAGTTTCTGTGTGCACTGGCACAGGCGGTGCCAATAGTTTCAGTAAGTTGGTTGATCGACAGTGAAAAAATAAAACAGTTTGCAGAGTTGGATAATTATATATTGAAAGATCCTGCCGCGGAAGCAAAGTTTGGCTTCAGATTAAGGGGAAGTTTGGAGAAGGCAAAGAAGCAAAAATTATTGGATGGATATACTATTGTTTTAACGCCCAACGTTGCCCCGCCGCCATTGCCGGAATTAAAAAGTATGTTAGAAGTGTTAATCATTCGTTTCAGATTTTACAAAATGTTTGTGACATTAATAAATAAATTTGACAGGTATAATTAGTTCGTGTGGTGGTAAACCACTGGTTCGACCACCATCATCATGGCCACAAAATGCAGTTATCATTTCTCGCGAGGAAGATCTAGCAAATGCGAAAAAGTTTCTCGCGAAAGCTCCGAAAACCGTCACAATCCAGTCGACCGAATTTATACTAACCGGGATTTTACGGCAAGAGCTAGATTTCGTCAAGTACAAATTAACGTAATGTGTTACCGTTTATAATAGAATACGTATTACGTGAGAGAGAATACTGTACATAATTGTTTTAAATACTTCGCATAAATGAATTTCTATGTAACGAATTATTTTTGATCAGTGCAACTACCTTATTTTGTAAACTATGTATGGGCACATGGGAATAGTCCATAAAAATTTTAGAGATATATAAAATTTAATATTTTTGTATATTTATCGATTGAAAAAGTATTAAAAATACTTTAACAATATTTTTCTTTAAATATAAGTTTTTTGATTTAATGATATTGTCAAACCTGTAACTTTACACGTAATCATGTATATTTTAAGAATACTAATCAAAATATACATTTACATTACTGCATTTAATTAGGTGAACGATTGTAGAAGGTATTATATATCGATACAACGATATTTACTTTTTTACTAAATTTATTTGGAATTTTATATAGTTACACATCTTAGTCATCCCTAACGTTCTCAGCTTTTCAGTGAAGGCGAAATAAAAAACGGAGAAAGATCTTACAAAGTTAACAAAAATTCGTTTGTACGATTTCCAATGACAAATGCATTTATCTAACGGTTCGCATTAGACGAAGTATATTTCTGTGTAGTCCGATTTCCAAAAAAAGAAAATGATCCAAGGTACGCGGAGAATCTCAACGTCTGTTTAGTTCTCGTTTCTGCTGTCCAAATGGTATTAGTTTTGAGTCCGAAAGCTATTAAGAAGATCAATATACCTCGGATCTTTTCCTTCAAAAGGGGCAAGCTACAAGTCACAGAAATTACTATCTCCTAAATTGAGCAATCTTTACGATAATACCTATTAAAAGAAATACTTCTTAAGAGGATGATCAACAGCTACAATGCTGACAATGTGCGTGAATCCAATGCAAACATTACTCAACACATCCTACCACGTCGCTAGAACTCCTGATTCAGGTGACCCTGACGCGGGAGTAGTCTAACTTAGGAAATTATTACCCTACAATATGCAATATTATTGGGTGCACAAATACATTTTGAGGGTTTTTTTTTTTTTTGTAACTTTGAATCGGTCCAACGCATTTTATTCAAAGTATTTTCCACCCTTACGACTTTTCACCATCTTTCAGGCAGCATACGAATTCTCCAGTGAAAAAATTCCTCGTCTTTCGAGACGATCCAAGAATTTTTGACTTTTTTGTAAAAAGTGAAGTGCTGTTCAGCCTGGCCATGAGTCATTAATCGGAATAAGTGGTAGTCGAAAAGAGCAATCTTTGGTGAACAGGGCTGGTGGGGTAGGACATCCCATTAAAGTGCCTTCAAAGTTTCCTTGATGACTTTTGTAACATGTGTGTTTTGCAATATATCTTTTGGCATACTGAGGGCGTTTGAGCTTCAATGCTCGACTCAATTGTTGTTGGTAACATACCCCAGTGATGGTTTCGGTAGGCTGTTGATCCCGCCAGATGCACAGTATTAGCTTCTTACCATGAATATTCGGTTTAGCTGTTGAAGTTGATGCATGACCAGGCTTACCACACGATTTTCTGTGCTTTGAGTTGTCGTAATAGTGGATCCACTTTTCGTCCCCCATCATGATTTGATGCAAAAAACCCTTCTGATTTTGCCTTTGTTTTTGCACCATACACATGGCCTTGAGATGGTTTGAAATTGCTTGTCGAGTCACTCCCAAAGTTTCAGTGAGCTCTTCTCAAGTTTGACATGAATCTTGGTCCAATAACGTCTGCAAACTTTACTGATCTCCCTCCGCGTTCTTTGTCGCTGATGTCAAGATCGCCGCTTCTAAAACGTCAGAACTAGTACTCGCGCGTTCCTCATATGCTTCACACAACAATCAATGTTTATTGGCTGCACTCTTCTTCGGATGGAAACAAAAAAGCAGCGCTTCCCGCAAATTGTGTTTCATTGGCACAATGGTTGACATGGTTAGAGCACAAAGTATGTTGCTTACACTTCAGCGAAATAACACATACTGATTTTTAGAGGGAAACAATAACGCTTCAACACGAATACAGTTATACAAGATGGTTAGATACGATTTTAATGCTAGTTATAAGCAATCTTTTATAATACCCTCAAATCTTATTTGCACACCCAATAAGATGACAAACAGCAATGAAAAAATATTGCCTACATATACTAAGTACGCTAGTTATTTTATCCGACATAAGTATCTATGATCAGCAACTAAATGCATTACTGAGAATAAAAAGAAAAATTAAGATATTCTGTTTAATATAATATATATATGTATATATAGCCAAGGAGTTTTTCCTCCCTATTCTTTCTGCTTCATGGGGGGGGATTTGCAATATATATATATATGCGCGTATGAGAGATATCCAGGAAGTTCCAGTCTGTAGTAGTGGACAAACTAATACTTTTTTATTAAAAAGTAAGAAGAAGCAAACGTCAAAGACCTGAAACAAAAAGAAATTATTTAAAGAATAGTAAAAAAAAAAATAAAAATCCTAAAAAGTATTGCAACGCATTTAAGTTTTGTTATAAATTTATTAAAAATAAAACTATATGATAGTTTTGGTTTCTTCTATTTTTAGAAAAATAATCGTTACATTCTCTCGAGCGTTCACCGCAGAATACAAAACAAAAGCCAACAAGTGTTCACGTAAGAAATGAGTCACCTTTAAAATGGTTGCGCAGTAATGAAACAAAAACAAAAGAACCGTAACACGGCCGACCTGCTATCGCCGAAGCCGCAATTAACGGGAACAATACGACCATTTCGATAGATTTAGATTACATTCTTAAATTAGCATCGAACTATAAAAGTATCGGTGCATCGGCAATTGTTGCTCGAACGCGGGCAAAACATTCGATGTAAATACGCAGTAAGTCCGGCCAAGGTTGCGAATCCTTCTGGCTGCATTCGAATCGATAACACGGACCCCGCGCAACAATGTCTGGGAAGTTCGAAATTCGAACGGCATCGTATAGAAAGAAATTGTTTGCTTACAATTTATGCTTTGACCTTTCCAGCATGCCGTTTATTATGCTCGGTGTTCATTAATTTCGTGACGATCTTCCTGGAATGGCCGCTCGGGTCGAAATGGTTCGTGTGTGTCAGAGCCTCGCGTTTGCTCCGTTGTTTACCGCTATGCCCAGTGAAGATATGCTTGTCGTAATCGTAGATGAAGTGCTCGTAATCGTCAACGCAATTGTAAGACATAGCTCTTGGCTCTTCAAAAAATATGATCAAAAACAGCGTTAACACTGTCGAAAATCGCTTCCGAAGTTTCACTTGTTCAATACTGTCGCGAAGCGGCTCTTCGCGGCTTCTTATATAGGCTGGCCGGGTTGGCGTCGCGCATGCGCACTGCCCGCACATCACTATAATTTCGAATGCACGATGCACACATCGCCTCAACCGTTAAGTTTTCGATTCCTGAGCAATATAAATCGACTTAACCTGACCTGCTTGAAGCGTTAAACTTTAATAGTTGTCCGTAATCGCGAAATTGAAATTTAATCAAAACACTCAATGCGCAATAGCAATGCCGGATCAAGGCCCTCAGGGACCCTTAGCACCGAACAGTATACCAGCCCCCCTTGGAGCCCCACTCTAAGGCAATGTATTGGGCTGTCCGGAAAGTTCGTGTCGATTTACTCATCGGGAATCGATTATCTATCGATTCATTTCGGTATATGTTTATTAAAAATATAAATTAATCGGCATGAATTTTCGTCGAACATAATTCATACCGCAATTTCATTGTATTTTTTTTTTTAATCAATTTGTCAGTACAGTTTATGTAAAATATCATTTACTGTGCTATTGAAATCTTTGCGCATAAACGCTCGACAACATTATTAATTGTATAAAAGATGTAACATTGAAAACAATTCTATGGTGCCCCTCTTTTCCCGATGCTCAAGGTACGTGTTTGTTTTAGCTCGTTGGTTAACCTAGCGTTGCGCACAATCGTGTGGGAATTGACCTGAGAGGTGCAACAGGAGCGAACAAAAACAGCAGCGATTATGTTAAAACAGTTTGGTAATCCATACTTCCTATTCCTAAAAAAATCAAACGCGCAAATAACATGGCGCAATCAATACTATTCGCCGCATCTGCAAAGTGTTGCGAAATTCGGTATAACTCGATCAAATAGTTGGGGTCAATCTGCATGCAGACCCGATATGCGTCATGTTCATTTGCGCGGTCGTAATCTTCATGAATATATTTCTTTTTTTAACTTTGTTGCATGATCGATGCTCCTGTCAAGAACAATGTTTGAATTATTCGAGCGTAATTGCGCGGTAACGTTTCACAGCTGTACATCAAATTTTGAATGTTGTCCGTTCGGTTTGTTTGGCAACAGACAGACACCGGGCTGTGGCGTAACGCGTGCGCAGTAGTTACGTTGACTTCTAGAAGTGTCCTTAAAGAAAACGCGAGAACGAAAAAAGGTTAGGCTGTTATCATTCTCCTCGTCAGAACGTGTGGATAAACCAGACGGACTATCCACGCAACTGACAAGAGAACGTTATCGAACGTGTTCCATGTATTGCGTCGTAAACCGTACACAATATACGGAGGTGCTTAATGCGTAATTGAAATGATGAAATTTCTGGTTATCCGGAATCAATCTGCGACATCGACATGCTCCAATTACCGGAGACGTCGCGCTAATTTTAATTAACTTTCCCACTGAAAAGATGCTTATGGTTTGTACATTTATGTAGATATATACAAATATATGCTGCTGCGCCTGCGGTGGACACCCGTAAAGTCGTAACGTACATCTCCTATTCAGAAGCCGACAAAACGACAAAAAAATAATGTATCAATTCCTAAGGCTCCGTCGGACACAAGAAAATCCAATCTTTGAACCTGTAACGGCTAAAACGGTAAAAAGAAATTTTCAAAATGTGAAATACTCCTCGGATCCACCGTTTAGAATTTTTATTTCAGAATTTATGTAATAAGCAATTTTCCATTAGTGTTGTAGAAAAATCGCATTCGACGGTTATACTGATAAGAGGGAGAGTCTACTGTATCGCCCCGGAGCGCGCGCAAAAGTGTTTATTTATGGCCTGAGTTTCCGAGCGGGTACGTGCGCCGGAACACGCCACAATGGTAACAGGTGCGTTTACAATGATCACGAAAATACTCTAGTTTGACCTTAATCGTTCGGTCGTGACAATTTACGCAGGCGTATTTTCACAGGCGTCGTTAAAAGGAAGTGCGGTACAGATGAATATTAACGAGCTTGAAAACCAACGGAGATCTTTGCAGTCTCGTTTGAGCTTATCGAAGGCTGTTGTGACTGGCGTCGAAGATATTACTGGCTCGAAAGAGAGTATACTCCCCAAGGTTGCCAATAAAAAGCCATCGGTGGCAACTGTGCTATACAAATCGACACCGTTTAGGTTACAGTTCCGGCGGCTCGTACTCTACTGCGAAACGCAACACCTGTGCATTTACCATAGTCGTCGGGGTAATCGAGTTCGATGAAATTAAAGTCTACCTAAACGGATCGTATCCGACGCCTTCATCTTCTGATTCTATTAAAAGTCAGACTAGACTTTATGTCGCTCACAATGTTGATAAACAAGCTCCGAGGGGAATCTAGACCGAACGCCATCTAGAATAATTTTTCTAGTACCTTTTTCCGTGCGCGTCTACGGCTGCGTATTAACCGTTTTCAAATTACTTTTTTTTTTCTTTTTCGACAAATTGGACTCGAAAGTGCACTCCACTTTCTCGAGGCTATTAATAGACGCGCGCCATTTGAAAAATGCAAATCTCTCCTCGTAAGTGGGAGATAATTTAATCTTGACGTTTCTACCGTACGATAACCGTCCTGGTTGCAGTTTGGCGTAACTAATTTATGACTGCAGCATGCTAGATTATACACGCACGTAAATATTTATTTTGTAGAAACTGGAACAATTTGGAGACCAGTTTACCGTATTACGATCGGTCAGTTTACTTTGAACAACAAAATTAATATTTCGTTCGGCATTCAATAAAGTCTGGTAAGTGAAAGGTCGTTATGTTTATGAAGAAATAAATTTCTAGTATTATAATATAAATGATAAATAAATTTGTGACACCAAGCAAATTTATATTGTGAGTCAATATATATCATAAATAAATTGATAAAACGATGATTAAAATTTTTGCAAATTACCAATTCAATTTTGCTCTGCACAACGATTTAGCTCTAGAATTACTCTAGCACAACCCTCTACTGGGTTCGTTTAACAATCAATTAAAAGCGATTAGGCAACGACACAACGACGTGACCACGTGCACAAGTTTTATTGAGGAAGTCCAGGTTCATACAATTTCGTACAAGATAAACTTACAACAAAGATAGTTTCTCTAAAAGCAAAGAAGCTTTTAAAATTCCATCAATCGAAGACTCGGCCGATCTGTTCGACAAACATGTTCCTCTGCTACAAATAGGGGGGGTTTTATACTGTTAAAATTGAAAGGAATTTCAAAAAGATTCGCACGGACTTAGTCGAGTCCGTATACATCCCCGCCTTTCCGGAAGTCTGCGTTCGCATAAATGGAGTCATTACTTCTGTAAATAACACACGCGACGCTCCCACGGACTCTGTATCGCGCGGTTTTGTGCCCGATCTTCTTCAAACCGTCTATCACCTGCTTTTGTATACCATATTCATAGGCGATCTCTGGCGGATAGAGTTGATGGTGTATTCTTGGAGCGTCCATGGCTTGCTTTACCGTATGCCCCATCCACAGGATCTTGGCCACTATCTGAAATTATATAAATTTACATTAGATTCATACAGGATATGCTGGTAACGCTGATATAACCGGGTAACGAGTCCCCGTCTATCCGGTTGTACCGCTGTTATTGGAACGCCCTACAGAGCAATTCTATAAAGTGGAAAAAAGGAACCTTTCCGGGTAGATTTGGGCATAACAGATGTTCACGAAAGAAAAGGTTGCAGGTACGAAACCTAATGAAGTGGTCTCGGTAATCTGAGACCGACAGACACTTTTTCTGAATGAAAAATCGACCCTGTTACCCTTCGGATTCCGTTTTCCTAAGATCTTTTCTGTTACAACGAATCCACAGCATCGCGGAAAGACTACTGACTTGTGAAACGGTCGTAGTGATCTTAGTTCCACCGGAAGCCCCAATAACCATTTTCACGTCACCATTCGAATCAACGAGAATCGACGGTACCATCGACGACAATGGCCTTTTCCCAGGTGCAATGTAATTGTTTGGATTAGGCGGAATACCAAAATAGCTGGGTGTAGATGGTATACCGAAGTCGTTCATCGCGCTGTTCAGCAGTATTCCTGTACTGCTGCTGACCACTCCGCTCCCGAAACTGTGAGCACAAGTATTAAAATAGATTTAGTATCGTGGAAAGATTGTTGAAATTATTTTAATCAATAGATTCCGGATCTTTATGGAAAATAAAAATTGTCTGTGTGAAACCATAAAGGATCCTTAGTTTACTGACTGAATTAAACCTTGTACTCTTTGCACAGAGATTTCTTAATCCTCAAGTGAACTTGAATGGTAGTTAATAATCTTAAAAATGCAATGATTAAAATAATACTGCAGTGAAATAATAAAAATTTATCTAAACCTTCAACCTATCTCCAAGGATTACCTTCAACAGTCCACTTAAGGGTTGCAATTTGAATACAATTTTTAATTCGTACTATCAAAAAGCTATTTTCTTTTCTGCCAATTAGAAAGAGCACATACTAGAAATTAATAGTACTAGTGGCTGCCACAGCATCGCCGTTCGGCGCCAGCACAGAAACATGAGCAGTTCCTTGATCCTTCGCTTTGCTCATCCCCACGGCCTCATAATGCTTCGGATCGTCCCACGTTTTATGATCGTCTATTTTCATTTTCGTCAAGAGCGCGAAGCTCTTGGACGTCATGTTCTTGGTCAACTAAAATAGAATCGTAGCCAGCTAACGATCAAGATCATTCAATTGTTCGGAATTTTCTCTCGCGAGGGAACTTCGCCAGGTGTTGAATTATTTTCCAGTCGTTAATAGCCGCGAAATCCGATCTCGGCGTTAATTGCGAACGTTTCCGGCGAACTTCCATCGCCAGACCTTGAACTACGAACGTTACTCTCGCTCGCTGCAAGAGCCAGTTCGTTAAACTAGCTTACTAACTTCTTCCATGTCAACGAACTGTTTATCGGCCATCTCGTTCCTCAACGCGTAAGCATACTTGAACGTTTCTATCATGCGATGGTACGTAAGTATCGTGTTGTTGTAGGTGGATATGCTGTCAGGAGTGAAGTGGAAGTTGTAGAAAATGTTCAAAATATATGCCAGGAGAGCTCCACTGGCTGGCATGCCAACGGTGTACAACTTTATCCCATCAAAGAGATTTGCTTCCACCGGTTCTTCCCAGGTAGCTCTGGAATTCATTTAAATTTATCAGAAAATAATTCAGCGAACACTTTAATGTTTAGATAAATATCTATTTAAATATAGACAAAGCGTACACTGCAGATTTTAGGAGAAAGACAAGACTGTGACACTTGCTAAAGTTACTCAAGAAACACAGTCTCTAAGTTTCCTCTATCTTGCAATTTGGTAAGGTAAATTTTGAGTTTCTATGATTCCTTTATCTTGCAATTGAATAAGGCAAATTTTGAGTTTCTATGATTCTTCTATCTTGCAATTGATAAGGTAAATTTCGAGTTTCTATGATTCCTTTATCTTGCAATTTAATAAGGTAAATTTTGAGTTTATATGATTCTTCTATCTTGCAATTGATAAGGTAAATTTCGAGTTTCTATGATTCCTTTATCTTGCAATTTAATAAGGTAAATTTTGAGT
>CM052085.1:5472992-5483186 GCA_028453745.1 Agapostemon virescens
CTGTATGGTTCTTCTATCTTGCAATTCAATAAAGTAAATTTTGAGTCTGTATGATTCCTCTATCTTGCAATTTGATAAAATAAATGTTGATTCTATTTACAGATCCGCAGTCTACGACGCACTGGATACTCGAATACAGTTTACCTATAACTGTTCAAATCTTTCATCGTCAATATCGCCCCCTTCGATTGCAAGTCCTGGATCAGAAGCTTGCCCAAGGTGCCATTATAAAATTCCGGTGCCCCTTTCTGCGCGATGGTTCGCAAAGTTCGGCAAAGCTCTTTCGGCTTAATGATCGTTCCTGGCTTGTAGAAGTCGTTGGTCTCTGGGTCGACGAACAACTTCCTGAAGAGAACAAATTTTTCATTCGGATTCGGTCTCGCGGTTGGTCTTAACACTGCGGTTTACTTTAAGGTCGGGTCGTTGTAAATGTTCATCATATTGAACTGGAATCCGTCGTGTTGGATTTTTGTAAGGTTGTAGCCCTTCTCGCAGAGTTCGATCGAGGGCTCGAACAACTCGGCCCATGGTAATTTACCAAATCGTTTGTGGGCCTCCCAGTAACCAGCAACTTCGCCAGGAACAGCAATGGCCAACGGTCCTGATGGCATTTACAATTTTAAATATTTTCTTCTTTGTTTAGGAATACAAAAACTAAACAAATTAAGAAGCCTTCTGTACCAATGAACGATGCGTCTTTTGGTTTCCCTTCGTACATCGTCGCGCTGGCCACCAATGGCGCCTTGTCCCTTGCAACTATCGTGTACGCCCTTTGCGTTTCCCTATTGTAAATCGTCATGAAAAAACCGCCGCCGATTCCCATGCTTTGCATGTTCACCAGCCCGTTGCAGATCATGGAGGCTATCGCAGCGTCCACCGCTGAACCATTTTTCTCTAAAATCGACCTAAAAGCATTAAATAAATTTTTATTTATCTTCACAATAGAAATATATCCTACATTTGAATACAAGCTGATCGTTCTGTCTCAAAGTACGTTAAATACCTAGCAAAATGTTCATATGAAAGTATACAGGGTGTCACATTAAATATTAGCACGTCTTCGCTGTTTTTCAAAATATGAAAAAACTTGATTGCCAATAAAAAGAAATGACGCAGAAAGATCAGGGATTTTTCAAATGTACGGTTCACATTGCAAGGATTTCGAGATAATGTATTTTAAAAATTGTTTCTACATACTTGCCCACGACTGCGCATGGCGCACCGTCCGCGCAAACGGCGGCATGTTTGAAAACTCGTAATTTGCTTGCCGATGGGGGTAACGCTGTTTCCGGATCTGGCGGTACTTCCTCGTTTTCGTGAAACTCCAACTGCCTTTTCGCTCCATAAATACCGCAAACCGCAATTATCGCTAGAATCGCTACTGCTAATACTATGCCGGCTATTATAACATTTTTCGTGGTGAGGTAATACCTGGAATTAATTGAATCGTTAAATTTTTTGGTTATAGGGGCGCGCACGGGCATGCGCAGTGCACGCGTCTGAATTTCAAACGAGTCTCCCCGTTCGAAAATTGTTTTCGGTGAAGAATTAAAATTTATATGTATATTACAATGACCATTCGTTGAGCTATATTACATACAGAGCTCGTTTTGTATAAGTTATCGTTATTATACATATACTTAAGGATACACCCGCGCATCTTTAATTGTGTGCGAAAGACTACCTGATTTCGATTACACATATCTTAAGTCAGTGCGGAGATACGACTTCGTTGAAGTAAGACGTCGTGCAGTCTCTTCACGATCTTCTTAATACAAAAGGTTTGCCAATTTTATAATACATGCAGTTTGCATGATCTTTCCTTAATAATTTTCCTTATATTGTGTTGCTTGTGACATTCACACTGAAATTCGCATTCGAACAGATTTTTTGGCTGGTCGGCGAAAAGACGGTGAAAGTGAAAGGCCTATCGAGGTTATGTCCAACAGTCTTTGGTAAGTGCTCTCTTTCTCCAAAAAAATAACCGCATATTTTTCTTAGATACAGCATTTTCTATCGCAAACTGTATATACCTTCGTTAATTACAAGCTACGTAAACATGCCAACGGAGTTTCGTAAATTTTTATTATTTTATTCAGAAGTCTGTACAGGGTGTCGAAGAAATTTTTTCTTCGACGAGAAATGTGTGCAGCTTCATCTTTTAAATTATTAATTAAAAACTCGTAATTAATTGAACTTGTAAAAAAGTTTTTCTTAGAATAGTCCCTGTAATCTCAAGGGAATCGAAGACTTTCGGGCACCTTGTACGATAGTCGATTAACAATACAAAAATTTAACATTTGCAACATTTATTTGTTAAAGATATAATTAGTTGTAACAATTGTTCTATTGTCATCCAAAATTGACCTTATCTTTGTACTTTGAGGTTCAATTCATCATCGTCAATAGCAACGTTGATTTGACATTAAATAACTGATAAGTTTATCAGCAGGAAATAAGCATAATAATCAGCATCTCGTGTGTCACATACGAGTATTTCGGACGCTCTTTGTAATGCAAAGTTTTGTGGAGTTTTTTTCAAGAAAAGAAACTCGATTCAAACGTGCTCACGTCAAGTCAGTAACTTTGTTGCGCACGATTATCAATCATCGTTATGTGCTAATTCATGCTAGTTAAATGGTTAAGAAAAAGAGGTTTTTTTTGAACGGCAGAGATCGATCAACTCACTTGTTGACTAAGTGTCTGGTGAAGAAGCCGGCGGTCGCGTCGGGATCGGGCGAACACGAGCGCAAAAGCCGAGCGGTCCCGATCTCGCCCGAGTCGAGGAAATGAAGTTTGTCATTATCATAATTTTCGCTAACGTCATCGGTACTTGCGTACGCGGAGCTGGTGCTGGACGATGCCGACGACGCCACCTTTTTTCTCTGCTACAAAAGAAACAGTGTCGAAAAGACACAGAATCCTAATTGTTTCTACGGAATTCCTAATTTTTATTGAAAAACGATCCGTCGAGCGAACGGCTATCGCCATCTTCCGTCGACTCGGTCAAACGTGCCGCGTTTGACAGTTTACTGATTCGGCGATCGAATGAAAGCACTCACTTTAACGATTCCACGATTCTTGATCACCATTTACAGACGAATTCCTTTGCCCTTCGCTCGGCTCTGCTTCATCGAGAATCCCTCGCTGAATTTCGTTCATGTCACCAAAAACGGTTACCGAAATTCGCGAGAAACGGTAACCGCATCGTTCCGCGTTGAACGACGCCAGCTGACCGAACGGAAATCGATGCGATCATGCGCGTTCCTTCCGAAATCCTTTTGGTCACGTGCGCACGCGACCCTCGGCGGTTTTAGGTTAAAAAGTGTTAACGATTATAGAATCTCTTGGATTTTGTATGTTATCCGAGGAATTTTGATCAGAATCGCCACCGGAAGTAGGTACAATTTTGAATGACAAATATTACGAATATTGTTTTAAATAATCGTTCTGTTATAATTCAAGTAAAATTCTATTCTGCAGGAACGGTAAAATTTTTGAAAATATATTTATTATGATAGAATGAAAGATTGAATCGCGTATGGCATTTTGGACTGTTAAAATTGATTTTTAGGTATTTATCGATTAATTTCGGAAATTTCAGATTGATTTGAAACTTCTACCGGTAAGGCAAACATATTTAATCCTTTGATGGCTGGAATCGTGTATACATATTTTGCATCTCAGCTGCGGTTATCGACTACCGATAAGAGAGATAAATGCAATTATCGGTTGTTGTTTTGAACATGTGTGTTTGATGCATTGATGGGTATTCGATCATTTCGATTCACTGATAACTGGTTATCAGTTATAACCATGATTATAATCATACATTATTTTATATGTTGTTATTATTTTGATTGTAATCATTCATTATATTACATGTTATTAATGCTATGATTGTAATCATACATTATTGTATATGTTATAATTACTATGATTATAATCATACATTATATTATATATTGCTATTACTATGGTTATAATCATACTTTATATTATATGCTAATATTATTATGATTATAATCATACATTATTTTATATGCTAACATTATTATGATTATAATCATACATTATTTTATATGTTGTTATTATTTTCATTGCAATCATTCATTATATTACATGCTGTTAATATAATGATTATAATCATTCATTATATTACATGTTATTAATGCTATGATTGTAATCATACATTATTGTATATGCTAATATTATTATGATTATAATCATACATTATTTTATATGTTGTTATTATTTTGATTGTAATCATTCATTATATTATATATTGTTATTATAATGATTGTAACCATACATTATATAATTAATTATATAATAATGTATGATTGAGTAAAATAGATCTATCGAATTTATTCTGACGAAGGGAACATTAGAATTTGAATAATTGTAGAGTAAAAAGTCTGAAGAGAGTGATTTTACTAGCTGCGATAGGTTTATCACGGCGAAGAGTATCATTTGCCGGCGATTGAAATTCACAGAGTGATCAAAGGGTCGCAGACCCGGTGGTAGGGCACGATAATGTTTAATTAACGAAATTAAATGGCGGCTCGCGACCGAACGATATTATAACGAAACAATGAAACCTGCAATTAAGACGAGTTATATATCTAGGTCGTAGTACGCGCCGGGTACGAGCTATCGGGAAGTGGCATGCAATTGCGACAATTTATAGCGGATATTCGACAATTATAGGAACCGCTAAGCTTCGCATAATACGATTCAGCAAAACGCAGACGCATAAAACGAGCAGACCACGCGATTACATCGAACAACAATCGCTCAGAATATTCAATTCCGCATTTCCGATCTTCCGTTCGTTTCTCACGTTCGATTCGATAAACCGAAATTGTACGCGGTTACAAACTTTGCTTCGAATGTAAAGTTTTAATTACGATATTCACGTGCTTACCTCGGCTCCTTCCTCGTTTCCTCGATCTCGTCGAAGCTGTTGCTCCTCGTCATGGTGTTTCTCGACTACGCTTCTACCAAAATGGTGTCAGCTGTAAAACGAAGACACCGTGTGATCCGCCGGTGAATTCGATGGAAAACTCGAACCGTGTTGGAACCACCTGTAGAAACGCAGACAACGGTGTCTAATGTTCACGTTTCGGCGATAATGTCTGTGCGACGATGACATGCGGCTGCTCGAACGGCCACGTATCCTGTAAAGAACCGTAAAAATCCCATAGAAAGATCCGCAGGAGCGATTCAAAGAAGATTTTAACACTTGAACGCCATAGAAAGATCCGCACGAGCCTTTAAAGGAAATGTTAACACGTTGAACGCCATAGAAGGATCCGCAGGAGCAATTCAAGGAAGATGTTAACACTTGAATGGCATAGAAGTATCCGCAGGAGCAATTCAAGGAAGATGTTAACACTTGAATGGCATAGAAGTATCCGCAGGAGCAATTCAAGGAAGATGTTAACACGTTGAACGCCATAGAAGGATTCGCAGGACGATTAAAGCAATTTTTAACACGTTGAACGACATAGAAGGATTCGCAGGACGATTAAAGCAATTTTTAACTCGTTGAACGACATAGAAGGATCCCCAGTATGATTAAAGCAAATTTTAACACGTTGAATGACATACAAAGGATCCGCAGGAGCCATTAAAGCAAGACGTTAACACTTGAATGGCATAGAAGGATCCGCAGGACGATTAAAGCAATTTTTAACACGTTGAACGCCATAGAAGGATCCGCAGGATGATTAAAGCAATTTGTAACACGTTGAACGCCATAGAAGGATCCGCAGGAGCCATTAAAGCAAGACGTTAACACTTGAATGGCATAGAAGGATCCGCAGGACGATTAAAGCAAATTTTAACACGTTGAACGACATAAAAGGATCCGCAGGACGATTAAAGCAAATTTTAACACGTTGAACGACATAGAAGGATTCGCAGGACGATTAAAGCAATTTTTAACTCGTTGAACGACATAGAAGGATCCCCAGTATGATTAAAGCAAATTTTAACACGTTGAACGACATACAAAGGATCCGCAGGAGCCATTAAAGCAAGACGTTAACACTTGAATGGCATAGAAGGATCCGCAGGAGGATTAAAGCAAATTTTAACACGTTGAACGACATAAAAGGATCCGCAGGACGATTAAATCAATTTTTAACACGTTGAACGCCATAGAAGGATTCGCAGGACGATTAAAGCAATTTGTAACACGTTGAACGCCATAGAAGGATCCGCAGGAGTCATTAAAGGAAATGTTAACACGTTGAACGACATAGAAGGATCCGCAGGAGCCATTAAAGCAAATGTTAACACGTTGAACGCCATAGAAAGATCCACAGGAGCAATTCAAGCAAGATGTTAACACTTGAATGGCATAGAATGATTCGCAGGACGATTAAAGCAAATGTTAACACGTTGAATGCCATAGAAAGATTCGCAGGACGATTAAATCAATTTTTAACACGTTGAACGCCATAGAAGGATCCGCAGGAGTCATTAGTGGCGCTTCAGAGTCGACATTCGAGTGCAAAGGGTTAACATTCGAATGGAAAACTGCACATCGGCTAGACGACTCATTTAGCAGACTGCAAAAGTTCATGCATGCGCGATGCAAGTTACAAATGCAAATCGTGCCGCGACGCGCGTAACGTATAGCTCTGAGAAAATTTGTGGACAATTTCGTTTCTATGGTTTTCGTATTATTTCGCCGAGGAAAGAAATCTGAAGAGGAACTCTGAGAAACTTTTTCGCAGAAGATAATAACAAAAGTTACGTTGCGTTGTTTTAGTTTCCTTTCAGGCGAGAATTAAATTGCTGTGGTTATCGAGCAATTGATCAACTCTGTTTATTTTGTGTACGCGGAGATTTTTGCTATTAGTCGTTGGCGAAGTATTGCAATTTTTATCAATTTCTTAAATACTCGGGGACGATTTAATTAACGAAGATCATAACAGTTACGTTAATTTCTATAGTAACTGTTATTTAAGAAATTTAGCAGATTTTGCCAGCAATGTCTTGGAACCTTCAACAAAATTTAAAGAACACAATCGAGAATTGAGTAATCGATCTTTATACGGCAGCGACGATCTCACCCGCAAGGCAATTGATGAAGATGGTAACTGTTGAGATAATTCCTATCGTAATTGTTATTCAAGAGAATTAGGTTCCTGTAGACATAGTATAGTGTCGTTGACAATTTTATCGACGAATTTGAGGAAGGTAATTTGCTAATCCTAAAGTTAGCGAAATAAAAGAATCTTTGGTAAAGTAGAATTGTTAAATCGTCTCCACAGTCTAGTTATTAGAAAATTTGGTCTTCGTGCATTTGTGATATGTAGAATTGTTAAAAATGTAGAATTATTAAAAATGTAGAATTATTAAAAATGTAGAAGTGTTAAAAATGTAGAATTGTTAAAAATGCAGCATTATTAAAAATGTAGAATTATTAAAAAATGTAGAATTATTAGAACTGTAGAATTATTAAAAATGTAGAGTTGTTAAAATGCAGAATTGTTAAAAATGCAGAATTGTTAAAAATGCAGAATTATTAAAAATGTAGAATTGTTAATACCGTAAAATTGTTGAAAACGTAGACACAATATGGATAATAAGAAAAAGGAATATCGTTTTCGATTTACAAGCGTGCCAAAGAATATTCTAATCAGTGAAGAAAAATATTCTCGTATCCCCTTGATATTTATAAAATGCTTAATGAAAATGGAGAATTACATGGGCATCCGGAGCCTAGATATTAGTAGACTGGGTCACCATGCATTTGAAGCACGTGCAAATGCATAAAACGTCGGATAATCATTTACAATAGCAACAATAATTTTCTCAATTTCAATAGTCAATCGTGGACATTTTGTCTCTCGTTCTGTTCCCCACGACACAAATAAAAAACTTAGATAAGTCTAACGCTACTAAATTGATAATAATAAATAATAAATTGTATAATAATAATAAAAATTCCCTTAATTTCACTAGACGGGAAAGAAATCGTTGTTGTTTGCGTCATACGTAGAAACAGCCACAGTCTACTTGTCTCACGCTACTAAATTGATAATAATAAATAATAAATAATAAATTGTATAATTATAATAAAAATTTTTTTAATTTCACTAGACGTGAAAGAAATCATTGTTTGCGTCATACGTAGAAACAGCCACAGTCTACTTGTCACGAGATTAGGCTTCCACGCATGCCGGCCGATTAAAACCGTATAAAATACAAGAAAACATGTACAACAACAAAAATTATCAGCAGCCTCTTTTCCTCGCGTCGTTTATAAACCGAACCGATAAAAAAAACGAGGGATCGTACAAATATCCGCAGTCACCACTTGTTACAAGATTTTTATTGCACTCGTGTCTGCCGATTAAAAGCGGATAAAACATAAAGAACCATTAGCAGCCTCTTTTCCTTCGCGTCGTTTACTAATCGATCGATAAAAATAAGCGAACGCATAAATATCCGCAGTCGACTTGTTACAATGTATCAGAAAAGCGCCGTTTACGAATCAGTCGATGGAAATGAGGGATTGCATAAATATCTGCAATTTCTGCTACAAGATTTTAAGACCACTCGTGACCGTCAATTAAAAACCGATAATATATAAGAAAAATATGTGAAACATAAACGATCATCGGTAGCTTCTTTTCTTTGCGTCGTTTACAAGTCAGCTGATAAAAATGGAGGAACGCATAAGTATTCGTAGTTGACTTGTTACAAGATTTTTATTGCACTCGTGACTGCCGATTAAAATCCAATAATATATCAGAAAATATGTGAAATATAAACAATCATCAGCAGCCCCTTTTTTCGCGTCGTTTACAAGTCAATACGATAAAAATGAGGGATTGCATAAATATCCACAGTTTTTATTCGTTACACGATTTTAAGACCACTCGCGACTGTTGTTTTAAAAATAAAAGAATTCTAGGTGAGACTGGTAAAAAATTAAAAATTATGCACAGTGTCAATTTCATTATTCAACGAAGTGAATTTTCCGTCTACTTGAATATAAACCACTCGTGTCTGTCGATGACTAAGAATAATAATTCTAGTTGACTCGTAAAATATTAAAAATTATGAACAGTGTCAATTTCACTATAGAATGTAGTAGATTGTTCGTTTACGCGAATCGAGACCATTCATGCCTGTTGATTACCATATAAAGGGAAATAATTCTAGGTGAGACTGGTAAAACATTAAAAATCATCAACAGTATCAATTTCCCTAGTCAACGAAGAATATTCTTCATCTACAGAATTGAGTCCACTCATGTCAGTCGAATAAAAATTAAAAGAATTCCAAGTAACACGTAATACATTAAAAATCATCAACAATATTAATTTCCCTAGTCAACAAAGAAGATCGTTCCTCCACTCGTATCGTACTCGCGACTATCGATGACAAAGTAAAACAATTTTAGTTGACTCGTAAAACATTAAAAATCATCAACAATGTTAACTTCCCTACTCAACAATGAAGATCGTTCATCTGGTCGTATCGAGTTTGCTTTTGCGTCGATCGTTAAAATCGTTAAAAATCAGTTTTGAGTTTCGCTAGAGAAGGAAGAAGATACCTCGTCCCCTCTGAAAATGATCTATGAAAGAAAGAGTGCGCGCGCGAAGATCACGGATCGATCCATCAACGACACAATGGCGAAACAGTGTGTGAACCGGTTCGGCGTATTAAAATCGGATATTAAACGGACGACGGAGGAAATATATCACTGTACCTTGTTTAGCGCTGGATCTATTTCCCTGGCGACCTTGATGATTTCATTATCCGGCGTGACCCAAGTTCTTGATCGTTCTCGATCACCGTTTAAATGAGATGCGGAGCGAACCGGCGGCGGTATATAACGCGGATACGCACGATTTAGGACCGAGGACCGTGTATGGCAAAGCGGAGCAGCAAAGCAAAGCGGAATGGATACGGAGCAGATACAGGGAGCCAAGCTGCTGTCATCACGCATCGGCCATCGAACACGGTGTCGTCGTCCCGGCACACGGTTTGATCACGCAAGCCGCTCTCTTCGCGGATCACAGAGCGAAAACATCCACGAAACACCGAGGGCAGAGAAGGGAGGATTGTTTCTTACTGGACCGAGTGAGAGAGACAGCGAGAGACAGCGAGAGACAGCGAGAGAGGTAGAGAGAGAGAGAGAGAGAGAGAGAGAGAGAGAGAGAGAGA
>CM052085.1:5483686-5526363 GCA_028453745.1 Agapostemon virescens
CCTCAAGTATGCAATTTAAAATTGAAAACCACAAATGTTTCAATGAATGTTTAGAACGTTCCTCAGTGAGTGTGGATTCTTGTGAATTAGTGTTCTTAATCTTGAAGTTTAATTCTTGAGTGGTGCTATGATTGCTCAGACTAGGAAGCATTACGCTGTAGCTTTTCTAAAATTCCAAAACGATGCACCTTCAAGTACGTAATTTATTCATTTCACTGTACGTAGAGTTCTTTACTATTGATCGTCCTTGCAACATCGAGTAATCAGTTTGTTAAATATAAACATAGCGATGTAAAAATTGTTTGAAATAATAGTTTGGCAATGTTTAATAGTGCCAAGGTTTAAACTGCACGACTATGAGTAACTTTTCGAGGTGGATTCGAGGAGCTTTCAACGCAACTTCAGTATATTAGATTTTAGAAAAAGTTTGTACGCGTTCGAGTAGCATGCTCGAGGATTATAGGGCCCAGACACTCGCTGCTTCTACCCTTATTAAAACCCCCATGAATTTTAGATACGTCCAAACACAATTTTCAGACGTAATTCGCGTACACCTCGTATCTCCGGAAGATGAGAAGGGAGAGCGCATTAATTTTTCAACCCCCTAAAACAGGAAAACCACTTAAAGGATCCCTCGTTTTATGTGATCGATGGTGGTTGTTTCGTCGGAAAATTAACTGAGACGTAGACACCGTTGCTAGTGCATCTCAATATCTTTTTCGTAACAAAAAACAGCCGTTGTTCTAACGGCAAAACATAAAATATGCTCAACTCGACTTTTGCGAGGGTTCGTACAAGGTGGAAGAAAATTATATGTCGTGTCTAAATAATTAGAATCGGTTTTTGCTGATACCTTTTTGCCAACTGCAAAAAAGCATCTGGCCGAGTGTTGCGGGCCGCGATAAGAGCGAGACAAAAACCGCATGAATTTTTCAACCCCCTAAAATAGAAGGACTCGGCAGTTAAGGTCAAGCGTCATTCGTCGTTGTCGTAAGTTCATCGAAGTTCGAGGCGAGTCACTGACAAGGGGACATATTCAGATAAGAAAATCTGATTTTCATGAAACTTATGGGAGCTTATAGCCTTGTTGTTTAACACTTTGACTGCTATGTCACCCATATGTGGGTGACAGAATTTTTCATTCATGTTTAAAAATAAATTTTTACATTAACACTTTATCGACCGGCGATTATTTCAGAATTTTTGTAAGGCCCATGATCCATGACTGAAAACTTTTTATGGGTCTATCAACGCTGACAGCAATTTTTATTGCGGATCAACAATGCATCCCCAATAATATTGTCTAATAATGTTGTTACAAATTGAAATAGTTATATAAAACTGCGTCAATTGTTCAATTAACTTTTTATCGTAAATTGTTTACTTCCTTTAACCATTAGCACTCCGTTGACTCCTTTGAGACAGCATTAAAAATTGGCAAACAATTATTCAAAATCAGTTTCACATTACAATGTTCGTATTTAAGAAGCTAGTAAAAATTGAAATGTTGCACCTACGATTAACCCTTTACATTCGAACTGTTCTAACTCCAAGGCATATTTTTCTGACCTAGAATATTATCATTTTATGCATACGAAATTTTTTAAATTTCTTTAATTTCTCTAATTTCTTTCTTAAATTTTCTCTAATTTAAAAATTTCTTTAATTTTCAAAGATTGTTCTTAAACGGTGCTGCAGCCATTTTCGATGGTGCCTGAGAGTCACCGTTCGACTGCAAAGGGTTGATACTATCGAAATTATTCTAGGACAAAAAAGTATCTCGAGTTAGGAATTAAAATTGCCTGGAGTGCAAAGGGTCGATAATTTACGTTCGTTTTAATTACTAGACCGTTTCGGCATTGTTAATAACGATCGTTAATTACCTAACAATAAGCCTCTAGCCTCGAAATATAACCCATCGAGATTCTGCATTTGCAAATTAACATTTCGCAGCATCCATTTCGAGAGAATCGTTTCTAAATAATTCCATCGCGCTCGGTCAACGACTTCCATGATGGCGTCCGTCCGCGTTGATATTTGCACCGTCGGTTCGGACCTTTAATTTCGTTTACCGATTATTTTTACGAACGCGAAAGATCCACGGGACGATCGTGTTTAGTCCCCTGGAAAATGTTTCGCCGATAAAACCGGCTCGTAAACAAAATTAAATCGACGACGACGAAGAGATTACGATCGCGAGGTCGTTTTCGAATAATCTCTCTCGGCGATACCCGAATGTGAACTGACCAGGAAGTTATTCATAGTCTTCCGAAGTAGTTTCGGACTGGTCTAGGATGTATCCACCGCGGAAAGATAGCACACGACCGCAATCAAACATGTTTACGTCCCCGAATGTGAATTCGGGAAACCTGTTCCAAAAAGCTGCTCCGCGGATTAATACGACAACCGCCATTTGTCGATTTGATCGATTTCCTCGATGATAAATGCTCGAATGACAAAATCCTGCGACGGTCCTTTGGAATTGACGGTGTTCAAATGTACTGCGACATTATTTATTACAAATTAGTCTTTTTTTTCTTTTTATTAAGACTTAGTGGTCCAATGGCGCTTCTAAAAATTGCCAAATTGTTCAAAGTAATTTTATATCGCTACGTTTGTATGTAAAGAATCGGTAAAAATGTAAATCTTAAATATACAAGTAATGATAATAAAGTTAATAATAATATTAACACTTTAACTGCCCAACGAACAGCCTAAAAAATTCCACAAAATCAAAGTAATTTATTTAGTGCAGCAACAATTGAAAACTTAAAATGTCTGACACATAGTTATCCTTTAACCTTCTTGCAGTCTCTGAATTAAATTGAGTTAACTGCCCAACCAACAGCCTAAATAATTCCACAAAATTAAAGTAATTTATTTAGTGCAGCAACAATTGAAAATTTAAAATGTCTGACACATAGTTATCCTTCAACCTTCTTGCAGTCTCTGAATTAAATTAAATGCAATGAATATATTAGCGTAAAAATTTATTGTTAACTGCCCAACGAACAGCCTAAATAATTCCACAAAATTAAAGTAATTTATTTAATGCAGCAACAATTGAAAATTTAAAATGTCTGACACATAGTTATCCTTCAATCTTTTTGTAGTCTCCAGATATAAACTAAATTGAGTGCAATAAATATATTAGCGTAAAAATTTATTTTTAAACATGGACAAATAATTCTGTCACCCATATACGGGTGACATGACAGTCAAAGTATTAATAAAGGTTTAAAATAGAGAAATGGACTCTGGCAATGGAATTATTCTAGGTCGATAACTATGTCGATTGTGGTCGTAGTATCGTGTGTTCAATGCGTGAGAATATTTTTGAGGAATTTCGATTGATTTAGGAAATTTATGTTAACAATGAGCGTGAAATTTCTGTTAACAGATTGTTGCTGAAAATGTCCAACAGTCTTCATTTCATCAGAGGGAATAAAACTCTGTCGCAGCAGCAACGAGAGTTTTACCAGAAAAATGGATATTTGGTATTTCCCCGATTGGTACCGCAGGATATCTTGGATAAATGCCACAACAGGTAAGGTAATGAATAATAAACAGACTCATTTTTAACCCTTTGCCATATTAGGTTTAGGCAGGATTTTAAACTGAGAAGTCAAGATCTTAAACTGAGAAGAAATTACAATTTCAAACTAAGAAGTTAAAATCTCCAAATGAAAAGAAATAAAAATTTTAAGCTAACAAGTTAAAATCATAAACTAAAACAAAAATTATCTAAACTAAAAAAATCTCAAAGGAAAGAGAAATAAAAAGTTGAAACTAACAAGTTAAAATCTTAAACTATAAAATTTTAAATTAACAGAGAATAAAAATTTTAAACTACGAAGTTAAAATCTTAAACTGAAAAGCATAATTTAAATTAAAAAATCTTAAACTAGAAAGAATATTTTAAATTAAAAAATCTTAAACTAAAAGTAGAAGTAATAGTAGAAGTAATGGCAAAGAGTTAAGGTTCTCTTTTTCGATTTGCTTTCGGTTTACATCGGTTTGTTGCGTCGCACGCTTGTATGTTGAAATTTTTATGAGATCTGATTAAATCGTCCACAATCTAGGCACGCACCACTAATACAACAATAATATTCCAAGCCACGGATTTGAATCATTAATCTTGTTACCGCTGCCCCGCCACCGATTCATTATTAATCATTTCTCGCTTTATTAATTATTTTAAGTCACAGACACTTATCCTTGCGTCGACTATACTCATAAATAGCTTTCCACTTCGGGCTCGGTAAATTTAATCCGTGATGTACCGTCGACGTTAATTGATCACGTACATTTAAACAACGATAATCGATCTACATTAATTCCAATGAATAAATTTAAGATTTCTCCTGTACAGTGACACTGACTAATGTTTTTTTATAAATTTCTAACATTCTAGAAATTGCCGACAATCTAAACTTAAACTTAACAGCTAGGAACCTCTATTTTTGAAGTCGACTATTTATTTTTTCGAAAAAGAATTACTCGCACGTTGTAGCGAGTGGAGAAACGAAGACGGATTTCAAATTGAGAATGCTGCAAATTGAGACGTCCCCAAAAATCTATAATAAACTTTTTTCAAGGTTCAATCTACCATAGACTTCAAATTTAACGCTTCCTCTTTTCAACGAGTTCCTGACACTCGATCTACTATTTCTTCCGCTTGTTTAACAGAATAAAGAAGAGGAAGTCTTCCCACAGTCACTGTATATAAGGCTACAATATTCAACATGTACTGAAAAGAAGTTAAAGCAATATTATAATTAATTATAAATTACCGATTGCAATTGTGTTGAGATGGATCAAGATGCTGAGCAAGCAGCAATTAATACAATCTTTGCCCAGTTGTTTAATAAATTAAAAATAAGTAAGTCTTTTTCACAGTCACTGTATATGAGGCTACAATATTCAAAATATATTTACAAGAAATCATAGCAATTTTATAGTTACAATTATATTGCATAGTTCGAGCAAGATGCCGAGCAAGAAGTCATCAATGCAATTTTTCCCCGCTCGTTTAACATAATAAAAATAAATATGTCTTTTTACAATGACTGTATATAAGGCTACAATATGCAAAATATATTTACAAGAAGTCATCTGAGCAAGCAGCCATTCATACAATCTTTTTTCGTTTGTTTAACAAAATAAAAATAAGTAAGCCTTTTTACAATCACTGTATAAGCGACTACAATATTCAAAATGTACTGAAAAGAAGTTAAAGCAATATTATAATTAATTATAAATTACCGATTGCAATTGTGTTGAGGTGGATCAAGATGCTGAGCAAGCAGCAATTAATACAATCTTTGCCCAGTTGTTTAATAAATTAAAAATAAGTAAGTCTTTTTCACAGTCACTGTATATGAGGCTACAATATTCAAAATATATTTACAAGAAATCATAGCAATTTTATAGTTACAATTATATTGCATAGTTCGAGCAAGATGCTGAGCAAGAAGGCATCAGTGCAATCTTTTTCCGCTCGTTTAATAAATTAAAAATAAATAAACCTTTTTACAATCTCTGTATATAAGGCCACAATATTCAAAATACATTTACAAGAAGTCGAAGCAATTTTGCAATTACAATTAAGCTGCATAGGTCAAGAAAGATGTCGAACAAGAAAGCATCGGCGAAATTCCGACCGCGGAAGTCGTATCTCGTAGTTTTCATAGGCAATTACTTTTCCAGGTTCGACGACATCGTGTCTGGCAAGATTCCACGCAATGGAATAACCATGATGTACGACGTGAAGGACAGAAAATCGGTCAACAAATTGCAGGACATTGCCGAGGACAAAGTTTTCCGGGAGTACATCGTCTACAAAAGTATCCTCGATATCGTGGAAGCCATCATCGGGCCGAACATTATGGCTATGCACACTATGCTGATCGCCAAACCACCAGACGTCGGATTCGGGACTTCCAAGTTGTTAACTATAATTTCTAAATAAAATCAATTAGTTTACTGATCCTATGCAGCAGTAAACTATGCAGCATCCTTTTTTAATTAATACCTTAAATTTCAACCACAATTTAATTGTTATTAATACAATTATATAAATATAATTTATCATTAACATTGCATTTTATATTTCAATAGAATATTAATAACACGTTTTATAGCTTGAATTTTGAGTCCCTTGAAAAGGGTGATTCCCAAAGTAATTTCAAGAAACTTTCCCCTTTGCCATTTTCCGATTTGACGCTTCATTTTCAAGTTATTAACGAAAAACACGGACCAATCAGAGCGCAGTAACAGTGGGCGAAATGGCCGAAACGCGTCCGCCATTTTTCAGTAATAACTCGAGTACGAAGCCTTAGAATTCCCTTAAGAATCTCCCCTTTCAAAGAACTCAAATATTTTTTGAACACCCTGTATATGAAATAAGAGATTTCAATAAGTGTTTCAAAATTATTTCCAATTTTTCGAAAGCCCAGAACAAGCTGCTTTATTTTATTGAAGACTTGCCACAAATTAACGCTAGAACTACCGAACAATAAATCCAACGATATTCAATTTATTCATTCAATGTTTATTGTAACATGTGGTTAAAGAAGTACATAGGAAAATTATTTATGAAAACATTTTTATAACTTCAGTAATTGCCGAATGAAATAAATAAATAAATTTCGACTGGTTTGGTAGTTCAAGTGTTAAACGATGGTCGATTTTGTTCGAACGGTATAGTACAACAATATACAAGGAGGCAATGTTGATTTAATCGAATGTTTGTCGATTTTAGACACCCACCGCACCAGGATTTGTACTATTTCCCTTTCCGGCCAGCCGATTTGATAGTTGCTTCATGGACTGCCATGGAGCCGTGCAACCGTCAAAATGGGTGTCTGTATGTGGCCCCGGGAACACACACTGCAGATAATTTGTACAAACATGATTACCCACCGGGATCCGAGCCGGGATCCGTCAATAAATTCTACCATGGAATTCTGGTACAGCTTTGGATCGTGTTCCGCCATTGGAAAAACATTTTATTCTTTCTTAACTTTACCTCATCTATTTTTCTTCTTCCTTCGAAAGGACCTACCTGAGTCGACGGAGTGGATGGACCTTGAAATGGAACCAGGTGACACAGTCTTCTTCCATCCGCTATTGATTCATGGATCTGGCATGAACATGTCTAAGAGAACGAGACGTGCCATTTCTTGCCATTACGCGGCAGCGGAGTGTCATTATATCGATGTAAGTAGTAAATTAGGAAACAATTATTTAGTTCTAGGTGCCTGCAAATTGTTACTTCAACGGTTTATCCGAAAGCCTGTTCTCGAGGTTCGCTACCACCGTCGCACATGCGTCACGTGTTCACAATCTTGCAATTTTCTTGCAGATATTTTAATTTTGCAGAATTAATTTTATATTTGCTTAACACTAGGATTACGGGATGCGTAACAGTGACACAACAGATTCATTTCTTTGAGTGTATATTATTGTTTAAAAAATAGTAAAAAAATTTAGACAGATACATCCTCGTTATTTAAAAAAAAAAAATAATATAAAATAGTCGGTTTTTTACTCCGTAAACTTAGTGTTAATTTGTTTTAGTATTATGCAAGAAAGAGGTGCGCTTATATTTAATGAAACATTTCAACAGCGAAGGTGGACGATGAAACAAATGGTGGTAGTGAACATGTTAATAGGCTTGTTTTAATAATTGCAATAATTTTCTTCGCTGACTCTGAACAGCCCTTAAAGTTGGGCAAAATCAATAAAAATCGACAAGTTGAAAGGCTCTAGTTACATGACATTAGCGTCGCCAGATTAAGACTTGTCTACCGCTCCACCTTTACCCCTTCTACAATGCCACTCCCCCTACCCGATGGCAACACTGGATTTTATTTCATCTTCTATTTTAACACATTGACCAGCACTTACACTGAATCAATCTTGTAATATTGAAATTAACACTTGCATGCCAGTCAATGTGTTAAAAGAACTTCAAATATCTGGTTTGATGTAAAACACTCCAAAACAGTAAAGTCCTTAAAAATTCCCACGAATCTCTTGAACGTTCCAATTGAGTTGCAATAAACAGGTACAGAACACCGTGCAGAACACCATCGCGACGGAGATCCAGAGCTACTTAAACGACATCTCCCCCGGCGTTAAGATTCAGTACAACGAACTGTGGCGTTTCAAGGCCAGCCTGGTGCGCGGAATAAGATCCTCGCTCTGAGAAACACCGTATACAGTAAATATGTTTTTGTATTTCATGGTGGTTGCACGTGAGAGTAATAGTTCATCAAGACCGAGCCGTAATACTTGCACGGCAGTAGGATCGAATCGTTGCTTGGGTAGACGATTAGGCAGAGAGGAGGTAGAAGGGTCAATAACGGCATGACAGAAAAAGATGCAACGACAACAGCGTTGTCGCCATTATTATTTATCGTATCAGTGTCACGCCGGTGTCTTTGATGAGCATACGGCGGCTGGAGCGTATAACAGTGCTTCGAATGTGGATCTTTGTAGGTGTTCTCGTGCCGAACGCTGGCACTCGATGTTCGACACGCAGCCAGACAAACTTGGAAACGGTCCAGATTCCGGAGACGTTTCTTCACAACATCTTGATCCCTGTGCACCTTGTGGTTATCTCTCAACAACCCTAACAACATGTCCCGCCTACCCTTTATTTGCTGTTGAGGAAAGCAGTTGGTTAATACTCTATGCAATGATACGGTAGACAGTAATAATACTGTCTCTTTGATTAAGAGAAACAGAACAAAACGAGGAACCACCTTGCCAGGGTGTAAACAGCAAGACACGCAGTACTCGTAAATCGCACAGCACCCTTGCACGCTGCAGGTCTTACAACTGTACCTCTCTCTCTTCGCAATAAAAATCTCCTCGTTCTTTAGACTCTTTTCTTCTATGCTACAACAACCGTTCGGCAGAATGTCTTGTCTACCACAAACGATACCCCGTTCGTCCACTATCAGTGCTTTACCCTAGCAAAAGGATAAAGTGGATACGATTAGAAGAAAATACGAAGAAAAAAAATATTGAATAGCAAATATGTTTTTTAAGATGATTTGCTGGTTCAATATACCTGGACAGAATTACGACAAGGAAGAGCCACAACCTCGCTGTCATTTAAATTCGATAGTGCCTCTACGTTTAACCCGTTGTCGTTCGTCTCTTGATCAAGAGTCGCTTGCCACAGCGGTGGTTTACCAGATGCTTTCAGCTCGTCCAGTAATACTTCATCGTCAGAGATCAGGTCGTCGTTATTGTCGTTGACCATCATAGCATCCATATCGTCCTGGTCATTATCTAAAGCTAATGGTTTCCTCTATGGATAAAATGATATCGCGTTCTAAGTACCAGGTCGATGATTGTTCTTCGGTTGGTTAATTTACCTCGCTACGAAATAACGAAAAAGCACAATAGGTGAGCGATAGTGCGAAGATCAGTCCAAGTACGAGGCGGCGTCTAATGATCCTGAACAAGCCGCCACAATTCGGCATCCTTTCCACTTGTTCCAGCGTGACCCCGTAATTTCGATCGACATTAAATTCCTTGATTAATGTCCGTGCACATGGTCGACAGCCAATTGACAGGGCGAGATTGTATCGTTAGATCGCGTCTAATCGATAAAAATCTACAATCGGAAAACTGTCCCGTCATCGTTGTGCTATTAAATGCAAATTCGAGCATGCGAGGATATTTAAATGATAGCGTAACAGGAGGCACGAAAATAAGAGAGAAAGAGACAGAGAGAAAGAGAGAGGTTATGTTGTTTTTCTGACAGTCGCAAACATTCGTCAAGCGCTTACCGATCTCGGCGCGCAAATAATTCTATTGATACTACATGAGCTCCTTATGGGTCAATCGCACGTCCAACGACAGAAATTCGGCTTTTCTATTTTCGAAATCAGAAATTTATCGAAATTCTTGTCACTCGACATGCGAGAAACGATACAAGATGGATACAAGCACAGAGGAGGTATAGGAACAGACCAATCACCATATGCGGTTTCGTGTTTCACAATCTGAAATACCGACATCCCTCTACGCTGAAGAACGATACATGTTGAAACGAGATCCACGGGAACTTGAGATTTCAAATTTTATCAGCAATAGCGCCGTTGTAGGATTTAGTTCCGACCGGTACGGTAGGATGTGACATAAAATGATAAGAGACAAAAACACATTGGATGATTGGTCTATTCCTGTATATCGTATCTGCGATTGGTCGATTCCTATACCTTATCTCACGATACAAGTGCATTGACCCGTTCAACGTGCATGGGTAATAATAGCGAGTATGCGATTCGTATGATAGATGGCTCTGTATGTCGAACTAATTTTATTCGAAATGGCAAATGAAAAAGTGTAAAAAAATAATTGAAATTATGACATAAAAATTGTTTTCTGAGAGAGAAAAAGGTGATATAGGTATTATGGATTATTTCAAAATGTTTTACGTGTATAAACATAACCAAAAATGTGTAAAATGTAAAAAACAATTGGGTTAGATCCTTGGGTAAATTGTAATTAAAATTTTACATTTGTAATTATGGTATGTCGATAATTTGGTTATTGAAAAAAATATATATATATATATGTAATGGTTAATACTCTGTATGGAAATTGTTATAATAAACTTTACATGTGCATTTAAAACGTGATCTCTAGATTGTGATAATAGGTTATTTCTTTAACGAAAACATAGGCTTACTTTCATCTGTAACGAAGATATCCGATTGGAAATTGCACCTTCGAAATGAACTTCGCCGCAATCGTATACGGAAAGGTAAAACAATCAAATACATTTTTTAAAACAAACATGAAACGTTCTGCGTGGTCGTAGTAATTTAATTTTGACAGAAGATAGTGTGGACGAAACACGGCAATAAAGACGAAAGGCAGAAAAGAAATACATGCGATGACGTTTAGACTGATACAATGGATACTGTCTATAGCAATATTCCTGATTGTCATCGCCGGAATTATTTTTTCCGTCATCCAACTCGGCAGAAGAGATCGCCTTATGGCAAATATGACACAATCTTTTAAGCTTAAGGAAAAAATGAATTATAGATAAAATTAAAAATCATTTCCCTAGAATATTAATTGAACAAACAAACTGCAAAATGTTTTAAACATTAAGACAAACATTTACCATCTCCAACACGTTCCTCCAAGGTCTAAAAACCAGATGAAGCTCACGAGTGCATTTAACGAGACTAACGTTAAATGTCGACGATAATTAGTTAAGTTAACTCTGTACAATAAAATACGTATTTGTAGTTATGTCATTCCCAAGAATTAATCATAATAAATTTAATATAGTCCTAATCCCTCGTTTAATGTTTTTTAAACTTGTTACAACAAAGAAAAATTAATTTTTAAATAATTAAAATAATTTTTCAATAATTGAAGAACGATTTTGGCATATAATATTTTAAGTCGTCATTCTTTCACATAATCACTTTCTGCTAATTTTACTAATACTAATATTAAAACAAACAATGTCTCCGAAACTATGATACAAAGTAACAAGACATGTTCGCATATTCAATTTAATTTCTTCAAATTATATTACAAACTGAATGAATCATGTTACTGAATGTCAGTCACGCAAAGACAACAAGTTGTAGCAGAATGACGTAGACTTTCACAACCAGGGCACGTATTTGTCTAATAACGACAGGCAAAGCTCGTATCCCCAGAAACAGGCTGCGTTTGCAGGGAATGCTCGAATTAGGACAGGTACGATCCCTCGATAAAAGCCTAGCAAGCCATCTTTCTTCATTATCACCGGATAAACTGACCTCATTCCTCGAGGATACTCTCCTAAAGCGGACGCCTGCAACTTCGACTTCAACGTGTCAAAGGGCATCGAGATAATCCAGTTAATTACACCTGCGCAACCCCCTGCTAAAAGTGGCTGCCATGTTATCTGCAAGACAAGACAACAACCAAAAATTTGTTTCCTTATATACAGGTCGTCCGGAAAATGTTCGAGTTCCTTGAAACAGATGATTGCTGGGATCATTCCAAGAAACTTTTTCCTTTGCCGATTCGCGATTCGACGCATCGTTTTCGAGTTATCGAGAAAAACCATGGACCAATTAGAGCGCGGCTTCGATAGACTAACTTCGGCCCACCCAATGGCGACGCAGCGCTTGAACGGACCTGCTGCGGTCTGATTGGCCCGTCTTTTAGGTTAATATCTCGAAAACGAGACCGCGTATAGCATTTTTGTAAAGGAAAAAGTTTCTTAGAATAATCCCGGAAATCGTTATTATTATAAACAATTACATCTCCGATGGAAATGTTACGTAACCAGGTCAACTAAACTCTGGTCATAATTAAAAAGGATTATTTGTTAATCATGATCGATTTCATTATTGTTTATCTTAATTTTTTATAAATGTTTTATTATAAATTATTTTATAATGTCTTACAGATTTGCATGAAATGTAAACGGGAAGATAACGAATTCAATCACAATAGAAAGTTTCGACGAGTCTGCGAAAATTTTAGGTTATGGTAAAAGTGCGACCAGGAAGAAATCTTACATTGTCGGATTCACTGGCGAGCGTTCGCATAATCTCCTCGTACGTGCAGAAATAGAGTCCTGTCGACGGTACGTCGCGAAGAAAGGTTGCACAGGTTCCGACGTACAGATTTCGAATGCCACCCACTTTCCACAGTTTGATCCCACAATCCACAAAACCGTTGTATTTAGAACGGTTCGCCTTGAGCAATTCCGGGCGAATTATTTTTTTAGTGAAACAGCATTACTTTGGAAAAGATTGGTAAGTTTTCAAATTATAAATCGATAGCATTCGATGCTTCTGTAATATCATTAACATTAACATTAACTATCCCTCTTTCGCAGGGACACGCCCCCTCTACATGTTTCCCCCACTATTATCTTCCAGAGAAAAGAATGGAATGAGTTCGTCGAGGATTTTAAAAGGGATGGAAATATCAACATATTTATTGAGTAAAAATAACGTGGAAACGTTATGAAATTTTAGCAATTTATTTATTTGATTGTACTTCGCACAGTTATGTACACTTTATGTATAAATATATATATTTAAAATTCGTACGCTTCTTAATTAATTATTCAAGCAAATATTTCAATGTTTTACCTGCAGCTGCAATAAACATTTGATCCGTTCCGCCGGAACAGTGATGAACGTCGTACTTGCGCCACTAATTAATCCTGCGAAGAAAATCTGCGAGGCAGTAAGAGTCTCTTGATCTGGGTCAGCAACGATCGCTTTACCGTACCCATAACCGAGGAAACCAGCGGCGAAAATCGGCACGACTGTTGCAAGAGGTGCCATTACACCCTACGTGTGACCAATAATCAATAATATTAATGTTCTAACCTTAACTTCATTTTTACTTAATTTTTCTTTTATGCGTCAACTAGGAATCTAATTATTTGCAATCAACAGCTGCAGCGTCGTGCCACCTTGACGTTTTAATATCCTGTGGCGTACTTTCAATGTATTCACATCTGATAGTACCCCTACTGTGACGCAATTCCCCTATTCCTCCATGGTGATCATCCCCACCCTTCCGCTACTAATCCTGTAATGGCGGAGGGAGGGCAACTGTACTCCCCTCCGTTTTTAATCATTCTTATATGTGTCAACTAGGAATCTAATTATTAACTGTACTCCCCTCCGTTTCCCCCAACTGTAAACACTGCTGACAGAAGGAGAATCTGATGGCAAAGTGGCCCTAACCTACAAAACCATTTTTAATGAAACAGGAGTCTACTTAGAAGCTAATATTAATTTACAAAGACACTAGGAAGGCAGCAGTATCGACGGAAAGGAATACACTAGAATGTAAAGCAGACTCTTTGAAATACAAAATTGTTATAAGAATTTATATAGGAAACAAAGTTAAGTTTGTTGTGGAATGCTTTAGTCAACGAACCCCATAGAAACAAGACTTGACTGATTTTAGGCCAGCACCAAGCTTCGAACTGCTTGCTCCTTGTTTGGGACTGCTATTTAAAGGAACACGAAAATGGTGGGGGTTTGGGAAAAAGCGTTATCCGGAATCTAATATCGCCCTAACCTGACCCAACACGATGGCGTTGTCACGGGGCAGGTGAAGATGAACTATCGCTTATGCAGAATACTACTAAGCCCCAAAGTATAGGTTCCGTAGACTAGCTATCCTTGGACAGAGTTTCGTAGGATATTCACACAGGACTGGTACTGTGTAACGAACACCGTGGTGGTTGCTGGAAGACTGACTACTTATTTGGTCTTCTGGACGGTACTTATACCGAGTGGGTTTTGGGCTCTTAAGTGATTGGCTTGTCCGTATCGGAAAGGACTGCACAGATTAAGTGGTGCGACTATGTGGCGCCGAATGTGACACCGTCGCGATGAGATATGGCGATGAGTGCGGTATTATCATGGCGGCTTCCGCAGGTCCAAAGGCGAGATATAATCAGGATTGAAAGACAGATCATATTGTCCTTTATGCCAAGACTATCCGCATCGACGCAATGATCCCTTCTACCCGATTTTCCGAGCTTAATGCATAAGTTAAGTCTTCCTGACCAACTTAAAAATGTCGCCTACACCTAACCTCCTTTTCCAAACTCCTGGACTCAACATTCCGTCCATTGCAATCGTTATCTCACCGAAGAGGGACGTCCTAATGTTCTTCTTTGGATGAACGCACCATTTGATTTGTCCCTCGAACCTCCACCAACACCCAATTCTGCAAAACACTTTTTTCAAAATCCTCACCAATTTCATCTGCCCTTGAATACCAGCCCCAAATTAGGAGCAAGACACTTCAACGCTTGGTACTGACTATTCCAGAACGAGATAAGATACTTTTCATCGCGGATTAAGTAGTATTTAAATAAAGTTTCATACCTCTGAAATAATTCCTTCTAGCAAGATTAAAAATCAACATCATATAACTTACGTTGTCCCATGCAACTTTCGGTTTGAAAACCTTTCCATTACTGTCGTACTTTCTCAGTTATTTCAAATGGTTGTTGTATAACCGACTCATAGTCAACATAAACATCACGGCATGACTCATCCAAACATAACTTCCAAAACTTTCTTACTCATCCTGTACCTTCTTACTCACCCTGTACCTGCTTACTCATCTTGTCCCCCACTACCTTAACCATCTACTGACCATTGCACCCCAGATCACTCTCCTTCAGCCATATAAAACTCCACACATTTTTGGAGAAGTTCAGATTTGTGTAGTTCGTGCTAAGGTGCGGAACCTGCCGTTACGTGTTAAATAAACCTCAAACCTCTTCAAAAAGTGTTGTTATTAATCCTGCGACCCGGGATTCAACACGGTAATAATTACCGTCTCACCCTGTATAACAATTTCAAAACCACATTTTGTACTAAACATAAATTGTATACACAATTAAAATATCTTAGGTTTTCCAAGTTGTAAATTATTCAAAACAAGTTACAGTTACCACGATGTCCAGGTTATGTTTACGGCTTCGTTCTGTTCGCAATCTCGTCCGACTAAGGGAATCGATCGATCGATTTTTAAGTTCTCAGTGTTAGCAAGCGTCTAGCTTGGCGAAAGAAAATCGAGGTCGCTTGATTCACGTATGAAACAGAGTTATGGTGATACTGATCGTGTGTCATCGACTACAAGACTGACTGTAAGCTATCACGTTCGAGAGGATAAAAGAAGATCGGTAGACGGTTTGGAGGATGTCGCGCGTCGATAAAACAACCGTGATTTCTATTCGTTCGGGCACAACAAAAGTGCGGACCAATTAGAAGGCAGATACAGTTGATTTGCGTAGGGGTTTGTCTCCCCACCAAGTCACAAAGGTTATAGGGCCGACACGGACCAGTCAGTCGACGATTTGTTTCGCAAAGCAACAGGTACAAAAATCATGTTCGAGGAGAGCGTTGAAAGTAACGCACTGGGCGACGTGAACTTGAAGAATACAGACTTGTGCTCTTGCTGCAATATTATTCTGAGCCATCCGAGCCGCAACATTCCAACGACCTCTACATTGTTGTCATCGTGGAAACAGAAATACATCTCGCCGGAAGAGTTCGGCATTTGTAAGAGCTGCTGGTTGTTCGTGTTCAAGGTATTATTTGCAATTTTGACGAAAGATCCTTTATTGGAAAGTTCGTGCCGATTTTCTTTTTCGACAAATCGAAACGTAGCGCATTTAAGTTTTGATATATATTTATTAAAAATAAAAATTGGCACGAACTTACCGGACAATATTTTATGCATTACGTTCGGCGTGGTTTCCGTCCAGCGTCGACCAGTCAACGAGAGTTAGGTTACAGTACACAAACAGAAGGTTTTCCATTAACCTTGATACTGATTAATATTAATCCTGCCGGCAGTTGACGCCAAAATATTAGATTAATACGTATGGAATGTCGGATTTTTGAATGAATATATAAAACTGCATAACTTTTTCCAAAAACTGTTCCCAAAATATGCTGCATTTGATTCAATACACTTTTCCCATTTTAATGCGTAGATGTCAGTCTTAAAGAAATTCTCATATGGAATTTTTTAGACTGTTTGGCCGTAGAAATTGTTCTAAATGTTCTAAAAAAAAAATGAAAATCGATTGGCGAGAGATCCGGCGAATAAGTTGGGTGCTGACAAATTTTATATTTTAATTGATTTAACACTGAACGCACCGAGCATTAAAATTACCTGGTGTATATTGACTTGTAAACATGCCAAGATTTAATTTAATATAATTAAGTATAATTAAACAAAGAGATCCATCGAATCGATTTAAATTTTGTGTAGAATTATTAGCTCTGAGAATTGGTCAAGGCTATTAGGTTAGGTACTTTGAAATTGCGATTGTCGTGTACAGGAATCGTTTGCTTGGAAACGTTTATTTCGGCGTTATCGTTCTGTTAAAAAAAAACGGATGCGCGAAGGTTCGACGGATACAATGTTGGAACATATTTATGCCAGATGTCGAGCAAATGTTTTAAGAATACCGGCTACCTGGGGAAAAGCAACGTCGAAATTTAGCCGACGTAAATAACGCTGTAGGGCAAAGGGAACTGCACGCGACTTAATTCTGTAAACAGAGTTGTCGTCGGCCGGTGACGGGCAAACAATGGGGATTAGCCAGTTATTCGTCGGCACGGGAATGTTTATGAGTCGTAGTTTACGAGTGAAATTTCCCAAGGACGAAAAGAATTAGGACTTTGTTCCGAAGGATCTGACCGTGTAGTGGGAAACGCGAAGGTGCCTTCTGGTAAGGGTAATGTGGTTAACAATTCAGGACTTAACCTAGAACCGAGCCGACGCACGGTTCCACATTCGGGGAAGCCCCGCCGATTTTCAAACTTGCTAACCGGAGACTGAATCGGTATTTTTTGGTTACTTATTGTGTCTGGTAAAACCGAATAATGCGAACACCAATAAATACCAACCTAATATAATTTTAATATTGGCAATTATAACACGAAACATAATTAGGCACAATTATAACCTAAAAATACGTATTTAGTCTCTGGTGTCTAACATAACATCATCAGTGTAGTACAATTGAACTTGTGTTTTTGCAATTTTTATTTGACTCATGAACTTTCTCAGATTTTATAGAATTTTTATGGCCGTCAATTTGACAGTCAAAGTGTTAAAATAATTTTACACCATGTTGCATCACTTTCTATAACATTCGCGATAACCTTTAAACGTCTCGGTAGATTAAAACCAATGGTAAAAAAAATGAAGGAAGTGATTTCCGTTAAAAATTAAATATTTAAATATTAAAACTATTAAAACTAAAGATACAAATTTTAAGATTTACAATTTTTCCAAAATATTAAGATATAAATTTGCCCCAGGCATAATTCAGATTCGTACCTTGTAGAACTTAGGCGATCCTTCCTGCATCGCGATTCTTTTCACCGCGTCCCATGTACTTTTGTAATCGTCTGGCTTCGTTTGCATTAGAACCTTAATCGTATCTAATGGATGTCCAGTCATCACTGTAAAGATTCCGCCGACCCCACCGGCTGCAAACAGACGATTTTGCATGCGATCAAATTTCGGTTAACAATTCTTCTCTCCCGCGCTTTCTCGGGTAGCTACCTATCAAATATCTTAGGGTACTCTCTTCGGGCATCGTCAGCAGCGGTGACGCGCACGACTGTTTATTATAGCTGACGAGAAGAACATGAGATTAGATAGCACGCGCATTTTTACACGCTTCAGTTACAATTCACTAGCAACAGGAATTTTATTCGATTCAGCGTTACCTTCGTTATGGTCAATCACCGACGTGATCTGTTGCTAGATTTTTTTGTATTCGCTGATCCAATATGCCGGCATCATTCCACTGAAACTAATCATTCCAGGTGGTACTAAAACCACCGAGTGAACGAAAATTAACTAGTTTTTAGCAAAAACACATTTATTAACCCTTTGAAGACCAGTGTCGTCATATTGACGACATCGGGTCCGTATAGTCAATTTTTAAAATTTAAACAAATTCAATTTACTTATTGTAACAACATAAGAACAATACACGATTATTACAAAATTTTGCATAAAATATTATATAAATAATACTATAATAATAATACATAAAATATTACGACATTCTGGCAAGAATATTGCCAATATTTTCAATAATCCTCCGCAATAGGTTAAACTGTAAGACATATCGTGTGGAGGTTAATCTCCCGAGTACTGAGACTCACGCTCCTGTGCCGGGGTCTTTTCCTCGTCGTGAACGATTCTAAGTATTGCTGCTCTGACAAATTCCAGCCCTAAGGATGCCCTTCTGTCTCTGTTCATCGCGCCCTTGAGTCCCTTTTTTTCTCTTTTTTTTTAAAGAGAAAGCACCGCGTTGTCGAGTGGCGCATATGGCCAACACTTGTCGTTCCTTCAAGAAACTTGGATCACAATTTTTCAGAATCTACAATGTCTCCTCTGAATCCCCAGAGAAGTGTTCTACGGTTGACACTGCGTTACATTGTATTATATAATTTTCCATTTTGTTGCTGTTAGACCACTTTGGTTGCTCATGGAAAATGTTAATTATTTAATGGTATATTCTGCTTTATTTAATATATTCTGGCAAATTCTAGTATATTCTTGTATTTTTAGAAATATTATGATGCATTCTAGAACATTCTAGTATATTCTTGTATATTCTAGTATAATCTTGTATTTTTAGAAATATTATGATGCATTATAGAACATTCTAGTATATTCTTGTATATTCTAGTATAATTTTGTATTTTCAGAAATATTATGATGCATTCTAGAACATTCTAGTCAATTCTTGTATATCCTGATGCATTTTAGTATATCATTCTAGTATATTCTTGTATATTCTAGTATAATCTTGTATTTTCAGAAATATTATGATGCATTCTAGACCATTCTAGTCAATTCTTGTATGCGTGGAGCATTTTAGTATTGTATATCATGGTACATTCTAGTATATTCTTGTATATTTTGGTATGTTATGTCACATGTTGGTATATTGTGCTTCCCCCTAGTATATTCTGGTATATTCTAGTATAATCTTGTCTTTTCAGGTATATAATTGTGTATTCTAGCACATTCTAGTCAATTATTGTATATCCTGGTACATTCTTTTATATTCTTGTATATCCTGGTATGTTATGTCACATGTTGGTATATTTTGCTTTATTCTAGTATACATAATATAGCATAAATATGGTAGGTTTAGCGTTAACGGTGACTGGCAGCGTGTCTGCTTATTCTCTGTTGAGACTTCTAGGATCTCATATTATATATTACAGTCCTTGATATCTGTAGGGTGAGTCATGGTGGGGGAATCGATGACTCATACCGAGATATTTTGAAGTTATTATTGTGTGGGTGCATAAATACCTCCAGACAAAGAGCTTGAGTCATAAAGTATCTCACTGGGTACAATGACTAAGCGAGTGTTATCTTCCGGCTGTCACGGTGTATTATGGTTGAAAGTTTTTTCGTATTTGCACAAAGGCCCTTCGGTTGTACCCTACTTTTGAATTCAGTACAAAAAGAACTTCTTATCTGACTGCGCAGTTGGTTTCAAGGGTTCTCATACTTATGCGAACTTGGGCGACGGAGGTCGACCACACGACTACAATTGTTAATGAACGACTTGGTGAGGACGTTGGACTTGAATTAGTGTAGATTGTAGTTGGTTAGGTTCACTGGTCTGTTTATAGTTTAGTTTATAGTCGGTGTAGTTTGTAGTTTAGTTTATAGGAAGGAACAGCTCAGTTCACTGTTTAGTTTAGAAATTAATTTGTAGATAGTATTGTTTGTGGTTTAGCTTAGTCTACTTATAGTTTAGTTTATAGTTAACATTGTTTGTTGTTTAGTTTATGGTCAGTATAGCTTACAGCTTAGTTTACAGAGAGACGGCAATTCCCTCATTGCGTACTATTCTTTTTATCTAACACCGACGTCATTGAGTGACCTTGAACGACCTTCCGGTAATTATTAGTTCACTACACAACGACACGACAACAACAACAAGAGTGACTTAGATAATGAAAACTTTGCATCTTTTTAAAACAACATTATTTATTCTATAGAACAATTACATAATAAATTCAGTTATTATCTTACGGTAACACCGTTCGACGGATCCCCTGGAAAGCTTCGCGTCCATAATATTTTATTTTCCATCACGTCGAACAAGAACGATTCGGACACAACCGTGAGCTCTGAGGAATTCGGTTCGTGTGAGATCCTCCTCTTAGTTGCTCTGCTTTATACGCCTTGTTTAACGGATATCTACTTTTTACCCCCTCATCTTATCGCTCGTTATTTCGTCTACATCGCACGAGACGGATGCGATAAGGACATCTGATCAAACATTATTCTCCGTGACGAATCCGATATTGCCCGTCGATGTTGAAGAACTTTCGACTTCGGACTTCGTAACCGTACCAGTAAATATAACAAGATCAATCAAATTTCATTTTACTCTCGGCACATTTAATGCAATTTTTTTAGTGACACGTTATCTACAAAAAGGAAAACGTGAAAAATTATTGTATATGTGATAAGAACGTTCTACAGAGTCGCTAGGACGAAAACAACCCTTAGACATTTTCCACGTTATTCCTTCCACGTCACACCTTTCCCCCACTCCCTTCCACATTTTCCCTCCAAAAACCAGATATATATAGCAGCACTCTGAAACATCCTCAGCTTTTTCCCTTGGGAAATCTAGCTCGGAACTCTACGTTTACCTCGTTACCGTGTACGTCGTTTAAATAAAACATTTTCGATATTCGACTTTTTCAATAAAAAAATAAAAATAAATCGGCGCAAACTTTCCGGACAATATAGTACTATAGTAGTATAGTAAATACTGTTTTCTTTTGTTATAAAAAATATATAAATATTTTTGCATAAACGTGGTAAATAAACAAGGCTTGCATTGCGTTGGAAATAGTTTAAGGACATGTCAAAGTGTTCTTTTCTCTGTTCGGATAGATTGTTCGAAATTATACATTTTTTTTCATGAGATTGTACAATTGTGATGTTAATACGTCTTAATAATTAATTTTATTTCATTGACTTAAATAAAATACTACATTTTGTAGTAATCAAAATTTGGTTTCGTGCATATTTCATTATTAGCGAAAGATGTTTAAAAGATGTTTCCACTTATCGGAAGCCGGAAGGTATTCATCGAAAAGGGTAAATAATGTAAACTGAAAAATGTAAGGCGTCATGTAAAAATGTAAATATTTTCATGTTTCTTGGTTGATATACACGTTGTGCGTAAAGTATTTGTTTTTGTCACGTATGCCATAAAGTTTGCCATTTTGTCGAATTCAATGCAAGGTGAAGATATTATGTATATTATTTATTATAACAATCATTGTCGTATATGTCTTACAGATTTTCTAAAGGAGATGTTAATATATTTGGTATAGTACTGAAGATGACAGCATGTTTGATTAACATCAATATTGACAGAGTTATAAATTATTTCTAGTTTATTCGTTGTGCAACAAATCACGTAACAGCCTTGTGAAAATACTTCTATTTATAGCCTAGAACACTACGATTTCTGTGTATTGAAAGATCGCCCTCTTTCACTTCATTCCCATGCAACAGGGAGTCACGTTACAAGACATAAACAGAAATCTCGAACCCCTTAAGAAAATGCATGGTGTAAGTTCTCAGGCATCAAGTTGAAAAAACACAACGTTTCTTTTCCTGATTTCTTTTCCCTCAAACAAAGGACAGATCTGAAGTAGTCCGAAATACTCGAAAAGAAAATATTTCTTCCTTTACCGAACTTAAATATTCTATTTAAGGAGCGGAATTTTAGAAAATAAAATTGCACGTTGCAATTACAAAATTTCAAGGTGGGTCAAAAAATATCCCAGCATGCATATTCACGCATTAAAAAGGTGTTACACTTTTAATACCACCGTACCTCAAAGAATTAAAGAAATTAATTCAGAAGTACCTTCAAGGTTATCAATACAAGATTGTTACATTTAATTTTGTTTAAGCACAAAATTAAAATTAAGTTCGTGTTTTGAAATTTAATTAAATCGCATTACTTGGTTACGTACAAAATTACGGACACCTTAAGCAACTCGGGTGTGCCATCTTTTTTCCTTATTGCTTTTTCGTTATTTCCTATTGTTTTCCTATAGAATGAACATTGTCCAATTGTGAATCGTGGTCAGTTGTAGGACGCCGGACCTCAGCGAAGCCCTTCGGCGTCTCGGGGTTTATGGTAGCACTTGCTATTGTAACCCGAAACGAGAGTTTCTAAAGAATCGAATATGCTTCGCCTACGATTATGAATAGGACTCGCAAAAAGCCGCTTTCTCAAAAATAGCTTCGCCGTTGCTCGCCCCATAACGACCCAACCATTTGCACGCCAAATGTTTTATTGCACGTGCCGGTGGTCGGCTACATTGCCGTACGTCGCACAGTGCTGCGAAGTCCCTAACACGTGGCGAATATTCGTTTACTATGCAAACGCCATTTTAGTTTATGCAGCAGAATTAACCCTCCGACGGCAGGCACTGTTTTTACAATTTTATAATGAACCATGTTACAGGCTTATTCATTATTTATTAACTTTATTAACTAAGTATTTATTAACTTCACTGTTTATTTAATTTTAATCAACTCATTTAGTCAGTGCAATGACTGTTAGGATATGTAACAGTTACAAACAATGCAATCTTATATTGTTCATCGTTTTCCTATTAGTCTTTTCAGGTATACGCTGTACTTTGTATAACAACTCATAAAATATCTAATTAGGTTTTTCCCTATAGACACTGCATTGTGCACAAGAATTCACAAAATATCTAATTATGTTTTTCCATGCACATACTATATGGTGCATAACAATTCACAAAATGTTTAATTAGATTTTTCCCTATACACACTGTATTTTACAGAATAATTCACAAAATATCTAATTACGTTTTTCTATGCACACACTGTACTGTGCATAACAATTCACAAAACATCTAATTATGTTTCTTCATGTACACACTGTATTGTGCATGATAATTCACAAAATGTTTAATTACATTTTTCCCGGTACTTTGCACAACAGCTTGTTACAAAGTATCGTAATTTCTACTATAGAAGGATGCACGCGTACAACCACTGACCGACGTCAGAGTCGCCCCATGGGGTCGGTTCCATTGAGACCCTCTGCAAGTCCTTGAAAACACGTGAACGAGATCGGCTAACACCGGACGAACCATTCGATATCGGTGCATCGTGATCGTATAGTCACCGACAGATTTAATCCTCCAGAGAGATTTAGTCGCCAACAGATTTAATTAACGAGAGACTCGGCAATTAATTAATGGGAGATTTAATCGCTGAAAGATACAAACATTAAACAAAAAGAAATTAAAAATTAGGCGAACAGACTTTGCGACTAATGGCCAGAATTGACAAAATGTATTCACAATTTTTCCCTAATCTGCTATTTCTCTAGTGGGGGGGATATGTTTTTACAATATTATAATTGATGATGTTTAAAACTATTCACTGCTGTATTTATCAATTTCTTAAAATATATTTTCTCTACTTGCGGATACGTTAGTGTGTCATAAATGGGTGGCAATCAAAGTGTTAACATGGCCGTTGTTTGTTTCTGTTGAATTTAATAGTTTAGAAGCTGTACACAAGAGTCAATCTTTTTCGGTTATATTGGGTTGACCGGTAAGTTCGTACCGGTAATTCGGAAGATTGAAATGCAACGCATTTAAGTATATACTTATTAAAAATGAAAATAAATCGGCACGAACTTTCTGGATTACCCAACTCGTTCTCGTTTGATCCCTGTAGCTATGGGATCGAGGAATCAAATGTTTATTTGAAGTTGAGATAAGATTTGGTCGTCAGGGCGGATAGAGTATATGTTTTCATTTCTTCATCAAGCGGCGTAGCATCGAGTCGTGTACACTTCACACAGAGATCTCGTAGAGAGCGAACGAACATTCCTCTAGCCTAAAGAGAATATCGCGATGAAAGATTAAAAACTGTGTGAGAATTATTCTATTCAAATCCAATAATTCCAAGTTTCATTTCACCTCTAGAACCAGTATAATTGCCAACGATACTGCTAGTCTGAATCAAAATATATTCCGGCACGAATTTGCGCGATTATAACCTAGCTTCTACTCGCCGATCAACAAAAACACGAGCGATGCCACGGGGCACAATGTCCGTCGCAATAACAGTTGAAAAGCGTCGAATTCAATAGAGAGTTCGTCATTGGTAAACAAATTTCTTGGCGACCAGGCAACTACACGTATAACATGAGTTTTTCTATTTAATTAAAATTTAAATTATTAAAATTAATTAGATTAATTATTATAAACACGATTCTTACAATTTTCGAGGACTCGCATTTCGTCGCCGAGTATGTTCGCCTAATTTTTAATCCGTCGGCAAATGTATTCACAATTTCTTCCCCATCTGCTATTTCTCTGATGGAGAGAGGGGAGTATATTATTTTACAATATTATAATTGATTTAAAACTATTCACTGCTGTGTTTATCAATTTCTTAAAATATGTTGTCGCCTCTCTGTTGATCCTTAATATGGCGGTTGTTCGTTTCCGTTGAATTTCACAGTTTAGAAGCTGTATTCTCGTTTAATATCCCTGTAACCACAAAATCAAGGAACCCTCGGACTAATGACTAAGATGAAAGTACCAATAAACTGATAAATTTAGAAAAATTGTCTGCGTGAATAATAGCAAACGTTCTCCACGTTTTTAAACAAAGAGACTCTATGCGTGAAAATGCTGTTCCATCTTCTTGCGTTACGTAACGAATCTAACCTTTCTTCAAAATGATTACATTATCCACAAATTTCATGGACACTTTTGACAATTCTTAAAAACAAGAAAACTATAATTAATAATTAATAATTGCTCAATAATCGATATTACATTTACTGAACACAAAACTACAACAATTTAAGTAATGACAGAAACTTGAAAATTAAAAGCTTGGAAATGTCTTACCATGAACTACACGCTGTTGCTTAATGACAATCTTCAGGAGATTAAAACACGAAGGAATATAAAAGCAGTGTCAATGAAATCAATCACTAAATTTAAGTGAAAGTGTTGCGCTGTTAAATCGGTAGATAGTGTACAGTATAGGTATTGCAATTTTTCGAATAATTGTTATTTAGAAAAACCATTGTTTTACGTTTACCTGAAAAATTTAGAACTGCCGATGCGAGGTTAATTATCGACGCCAGTCGCCTCGAGTCGTTGACGACACGAGTAATTCTTTCGCTAAGAATCGAGCTGGACAGAATCGATTAAAATGATCGATCTGTTCGTCCAAAGAATCGAATATCGTTACTGTCCAGCTCGATTCTTAGCGAAAGAATTACTCGTGTCTTCGGTTGAATTCGTGTTCGAAAGAAGAGTTGGCCGAAGACAGGGTGGGAGTAACAGCGGCAAAAGAGCGAGGGTGGGGGACGAACATAAACGTTTCAACATGAAAAAGCTCGCGGGGCACCGATCATACGTAAAAGTTTCTCAGCTCGGAGAGGGTCTATCGTTTCGCGGACAGCCGATTATTTTCGGTTTCTCTCGATCGAATGATTGTTGTGAGTTTCTTCGCGCGTTCTCGCAACGGTCGGCGTCTGGTTGCACGGATGTACGGAGCTCTGCCGTTCGCAAGATAACAGTTCGCTAGATAGGAAGGACGGGTGAAGTCGTGTCTCCTCACAGTGATGTCAGAAAGCGCGCGAATCAAAGCCAAAACGCCAGGGAAATTCGACAACCTCGTATTCAAACAGTGGTTGCACGGCGTCGGCTCTATTCACCGTTACAAAGTGCTAACAAAGGTGCGATCCACGTATCTGAAATTTCGAATTTTATTTGTGATTATTCGCAACAGGAAACGGAAATCCTATTTCCGTTACCGAACGGCGTTCAGTGTTTCTTGATTCCTGGATATTGGCAGGGTTCGTCTACGAGAAACAAACGAGGGTAAACAAACATGATCGCCTCTTGTAAAAAACGTTTTGATCTTTTTTTCCTTTTTTTTTTGTTTTGTTTCGTTTTTCTTATCTATTTCGCATCAACGAGATTTGTTTACCGTTAGAGAGCATCGAGTTAGGGTGAACATGCGACAGAAAACTAATACCGAACTGTCATGGCGATTGTTGTTTCAGTTGAGGGAGCAACTACAGAATCTCGGACTCTCTAACAGACAGATACGTCGGGGCCTGATTCAATTGGCGACGAAACCGCAGGTTATTGTTACGCAGAAACTACCCGTCAGGCGACGCAGGTAAGTTTTACGATCCTCCAGAGTTTTATTTTTCATTAACGGTTGATGTTGAATGTGCCGATTTCGTATCCGGTTCCGGTAACGAAACTTTTGTATGTTTTTTTCATTTTTATGTAGAAGTTAATCTTGCTCGTCTAGTACATGTCGATGCCCTCCCAACGGAAAGTTCATTTGTAAAATATGAATGCTTGTTTATTGTTTACTCGAAACTTTGTTTAATATAATAAAATACTGCATTTGGATACTTCAACAGAGGCAATCTATTTTATCGACTGTTAGTATATGAACTAGACAATTTTGTGTAAGAAGATACACTGCATCAGTGGAATATTGTGTGCAAAAATTATTTTAATTTTCTTATTTAAAAAAATAATTTATACTAAAATTTCTGTAATGTGTTCCTATTGTCTTTCATTTCTATCATATTTTTTTCTGTCAACTGTCGAAGTATGGTTTTCGTGTAAACTCTATACAACGATATCTTATCTATTGAAATGTAATTATCAACTTCCGTTTGATACAAGCTATATCAACATGACAAGATGCAGCATTGTTATTTAATACTTTCAGTTATTGGCAATAACGTAATCTGTATATTGTTACCATTCCTGCTTTTGTTATCGGTATGAAAATGACTAATTTTTCTTATGAATAGAACAATGAGTAAATTAATGATTTAATGCAAACATAAATATTATCAATCGAAGCATAAATAATAGAAGAAATATTTTACATAATTTTATCTAATTTAACTAATTATCCATAACTAATTTATGTTTCAGGCCAAGACGATTATTCATAAATGAAAACGGATGTCAACCCATCAAAGTTTCGATCAATCTAAAAGATGATACAAAAAATTTTCCAGGCCAATCAGAATCAATATTACAACATGTACAAGGTTCAAACACAGTGGACACTACTTCTAAAAAAACATTTAAACAAAATAAACAGGTGGACAATATAAAGTTATGTAAAGTTGAGACAACGTGCGAGTCACAGGAAGTAATTGTATCATTAAGAAATAGTAAGCTTGAAGCAAATACTCAAACAAAGTTGCATTCTTTTGATAAAGTTTTAGAAAAATTAGATATGCTTAATTGCCCCAAAATGAATGCAATTGAGGAATTAAAATGTAACAAAAACTCTCGTTCGGAAAGCATTTATAAGTGGAAAGGCTGTACTAACAATAAAAAATCACCTTCAATTAAGAAGCCTATGTGCAATACAGATGAGAATTTCGGTGATCGTAATCAGAAAGATACCAATTCTATATCACGAAAGGCTAATAACTCGAACTCTAATGAAGTTTTGTTGGACAACAAGTTAACGCAAGATAAGAAACATTGTACAAAAGTAAATTTAAGTCCTTCGTCCATCAGAAAAGAAAAAAAAGATATTAGGGCCGAGTCTATGTCGAATAAAGTTAATCATTCTACCAAAGAAAATGATGTAAGTAAAATAAGTTCGCACGAGTCTCCAGAAAAAAATTGTACTAAACACGATGACGAAAAAACAGAAAGTGCAATAAAGAATCTTCATAAAAGAAAATTAGTCGAAATTGCACCTGATGATTTTGTACAGAAAAGGAAAAATATTAATTCAAAAGATGGGGCACTTGAAATGACTAACAAGAGAAAAAGGAAAAAGACTAATTCAAAAGGTGACGCACCTGAAATGATTAACAAGAGAAAAAAGAAAACGTTAAAAGTATTCCGGAAATATTTTGGTAACTGTTTATCCGTTAGCGAAGATGAACAGGAACAAACTATTCTGTATAAGAACTGTAAAAGGACGACGTATAAGAATTCTGTTGATTCGTGCGATTCTGGAGTATGTTTCAACAAAGAAAATATAGCTGCAAATTATGAAGAAACGTCAGTAGATGCTCAAACAACTGTACCTGAGTCAGTAGAGCGAGAAGAATTTACCGAAGACGTATTCGAGGAGAATCATATAGAAACTGACGTAACTAATACGCCACAAAAAGAAAATAATACGAATGAAAATGATAAAAGAGCCAACGGAACTGAAAATACAACGGATATTAACCAAATTGAAAATACATGTATTGAAATAGAAAATTCAACAAATACTGAAACTGAATCGAGTAAGTCGAAAAATGGCATAGCTGAATCAAATACTCCATTTGAGAAGGACAAAACGACTGAAGAAATTTCTGATAACAACAATACGATACGAAATATATATGTAGAATACGTTAACGATGTTCTTAAGCGTATTTATCATGAACCACCAGTGGAGACTGAGAAGAGAACAAGTCCAATATCCTGTGATACTTTAGAAGCATATAGTGGAGAATGCGATGTTCAAAATCTTTCAACTATAAATCTTGATGATATTCGAGAGGACAATTTAATCAATTACGATGTTAACGAATTTCTATTGTCTTTTGTGGACACTTGCCAGATCACAACGAATGGCAATGTTCTTAGTATTAAAGAAAATAATTCCGAAGATACATATCAAAGTACTGTTAAGAAGGTTGTTAATTCGTCCACTGATAAAAACTCAATTTTAAACACAGTTGAAGAGAAGAAAGCTAATAGTGACAGAGATGAAGAAAATTCTGTCCAACCTTTACGCGAGACAGTGATAATGTATGATTCAAGACTGAAAACTAATACTGCATCGATAGATAAGACTGTATGCAATACATTTGACAGTCTAAATGAAACTACATCAGAGAATTGTCAATCAAAGGATGCACTAGAAGAGGAGAGAAATCAGCCAAACCAAAGTACTCAAGCTAGATTAAGAGTATTATCAAGTGCTGAGCTCGGTTCTAGATGGTGCCCCACACCTGTAAACTCTAACACAGACTGCATAGATTTATCGTCAAATAATCTTGCCAAGTACGTTACTCCAGTACCATTACTTACATCGGTTTCGATACCACAAACAGCACCTATGGTATCAAAGAATTTCTCTAAGCCTGCTACTATCCCACCGATGCCATCAGCAACACCAAATTTACTGCCGAAAACGGTACCTCTGAAAATTCGTGCATCTACATTCACCGCACCTGTAGTGGACTCTATACCTAAGCCAACTACCACTAACGCAACAGCGTCGTTTAATAATTCAAAAGAATACAGTCTGGATTCACAGACCTTGGAATCTATGCGCAAGGCTTTACTGACAATATGCGATTTGGTTCAAAGCGTGCGTTCTTCTTTGCCATCTATGCCTATTACACGCTATGACAAGTTACTCTACACAGAATTCGACAAACTGAGACAGCTGATGGCGTCCTACGAGTTCTCGACTATTCTTTGCGGTACAGTAAATCTGATTAACAACAAGGTGTTCACTCTGCTGCCATTAACCATAAAGGAATTGTTTTGTTACACACCAACATTAGGAAGTTTAATGACCAGAATTCCGAGAAAATATATTACTAGCTGTAATGATACATACTCTAACTTTTATTGTAATTTAAACAGAACGACAGCAGCTGTCAATAAGCCAGTATCGAACCACGCACAGCAGAACCCTGCAAACAAACAGACACGTTTACAAGACTCAACTACTGCCAATGTTATACCGCAACAAAGTTCTGTACATTTGAACTCAACTGCTGGGAGTGCTAAGCATGTTCGACATCAACAAAGTTTGGTAGATATGGTTACCACGCCACCGTATAATGTTACACAAAATAATGCACCGACGACGAACATGGATCCACCAGCAATTAATAAGAGAAGTAGGAAGAGAGGACAGAAACCGGCTCAGAGAGTTCCTAAACAACAGCAAGTACCGAACCCGCCTGTCAATATTAGTCAACCAGCAAGATACACTTACACATCACCACCGAACGCGTACGTTAACCAACCGTACATCGCTCGCAACCCTCAAATGCTGCAAATGAATGGATTTTATACTGTTCCACCGGCATATTATCCCGTTCCACAAAATGTCAGTCCAGCTTACACTGCTCAGCAACAGAATGTTAACTTTCCGTACAACGTTCAACAACAAAATATAAACTTGCCGCATACGCCATCCCAGAACGTTTATCCTACAAGTCAACAGTTCCAGAAGACTGTGCATATACCGACACCATACGTGGCAAGGCATGGGGCACCATCAATGCGTGGAGCACCACCGACCCATGGGACAACTCCGACGCAAGGAGCACCGCCGACACATGGGACAACTCCGACGCAAGGAGCACCACCGACACATGGGACACAACAACAATCATCTCAAAACGTATCGCTACTACTTAATTATCTAAGTCAAAAAGTATTTGGTCCATCCAGTCATCCGCCCATCTCGAGAAACGTGAAACAGAACGAGCAAATGTATCAAAAGGCACCGTTGCAATCCACGATGAAAGTTTCTCAAAATATCCCGTTGGATCCGAAGGTGCCATTGTCTTCTCCGTATTCGCAAAAGATCGCGAAACCTACGGTAATAGAGAACAATCACCTGCACTCGAAGGATCGTGGATCGAAAACGGAGAAGGCGCCACAGGTGTCGTTGGAGTCAACGGCGGGAAAGTTTAGTATATTGAAACATCTTTCTGACATTGAAAAAATTATATTACTAGGACAGCTGAACTTTTACTTCAGTTGTACAACGTGGTTAGAGAAGGAATTCTCGCAAGCGGAATGGCAAATGATTGAATCCCAAAGATCAATCTTGCTTAGCTGTCGCACGCTGTTGCAGAATACCGTAGACAAGATTATGAATGATCCATTGATTAAGAATCAGCCGAAAATCTGCGAAAATAGTTGTATCAATGTTAAAATCGACATTCCAAAAGAGGGAAAGATAAGTGTTCAAGCTGGTGCAGCGATACACTGCAAAGTTGACGTTATAAATACAGACAAAGGACAAAGCAAAGTAACGGATAACGTGGCACAACAAAATCTGAACGTTTCAACAGTGCAGAAAGAACATGAAGAAGAACCAACGAAAACTGTTACCAAGGAAAATACTGATTGTACGTTACATTTGCAAAAATTGATGAACATGGTTAACCAGAAAGTTGAAAAAACAAATATTCAAGGGAACATTTTGCCTCAGATTGTATCACGTTCAGAGATTACGTTTAACCCTAAAAGTTTGAAAGATGAGACAGAAAAGAAGACACAGAATTCTATGAAAGAACAGTATTCGGGCGAACCAAAGAATATGTTTGATAGTAGCACTGCTGTAGTTGAAGATAAAACGTTAGATCCAGAAGAATCTAAAAAGGATATGTCAGAACAACTAAATTCTCATTTAGTTACTGTAGAAATATCTCCAAACAGCGATCATGTAATGGTTGTGGATAACCCTAAAGCGCAGAAGATCTCAGATGACATGTCAGAAGTGGTAGAGATTGAACCGACAGAGGATAACGATTACTTCAGTTTATCTGCAAAAGATGCGATGCCCGAAGTGTCACCGGAACTTCTTCCATTCAAGGATTCAGATATTGATTCTGAATGTTCTCAGGATACAGATATTGAAGAAGTAGGACAGTACTCTGCACGGATTACGGATGTTAGGAATATTTCACTGGAGGCGTTTAACGAAATGAAAATATGTTGTACGTCTGCGATTGTTGAAGAAGAAGAAATTAAAGTATGTCTATATTGCAGCAAACTCAGTACTGTAGTGTGTGCAATCTGTTTGGAAGCTAAGTACTGCTCGAAAGAATGTTCGCAGTTACATTGGCAAGAGCACTATAAGACTTGTAACCCCGTAGAAAAAAGTGTACATTCATGATTAGATTACGTTATGTACTTCGCATCTACCTTTTCCAACGTAAGTTACTTCCACTGTGACTCTGTTGTGTTAAACAGTATTCGTTGTTGCTGTTTTGAATTAGAATTTAAGAATGTTATTTTTTTATATGATTTTTTAAATTATTACCTTTTGTACAAACACAAGAAACATAAAGACTTTTAAAACAAAACAAACAAAGAACGTATCGTGACTGATTAAACCCGAAAAATAAATTTTTTTTATCCTTGTATATTCTTTTTTTCTCTTATTCGTAACATTCAAACGATCCGGCGTGCGATTGTATGTCACGTACAGATAAATAAATATAGTTAATTTCTACATTTTGTTTATGTAGATGTCATCAAAAATTAATTGATTAATTAATTAATACAGATAGATCTGTAGTAAGTATCTTATATCTGAGATATAATACAGAGCAAGACATGAATACACTATGAAATGTGAACTAGATAATAATATTATTACTCTAATGGTCTGAGTATCCTTCGCCAGGGATCCAGTTTACTTCAGGATTGTGAAATAGCGAGCGTTTACCATCACGCCATGGGAATCTCTGCAGGAGAAATAAAATCTCAGAAATATTGTAGCTCAATGTTACATATGTGAAAATATACAGGAGAAAAAATTAATTTTATCTCTTACCTTTCTAAGAATTTTTAAATAGGGATATTCACGATATTCAGGTCGCTGGATTCCTTCGTGAGACATGACAACATTAGCAATGCCAAGCATTATAACTGGAAAACAACCGAAGATACTCAAGTTTCTCCATAATGTGATAGCACCTAGAATTAGAAATGTTACATAATATATGTTCGCAACGTTAAAAAATTCAAGAATATATACACGAATAAATTAATTAAGTAATTATAGTTATAAGAATATAAAAAAACCTAGTACGTAATCGATATTATTTTCTAATTATACATAACTTACCAGGACCAGGGTCGTGAGTACGTTCCTCTATTGTTTTCACAAGCTTTTTATATCTTTTGAATGTGTGCCCAAATTGTCCCAATTTTGGTATTCTGGCCATACTGGACATTGTTGAACAATAGTTTTGTCTCGGTTCTCTTTACACTATTGACGATTAATTTGTCCCAGTATTGGGATATTACATCAGTACAGTGTCACTAGACAGGAGAAATGGAAGGTAATGCAGTTACTTTCCGTTTGCCATTACAAAGTTAGTCAAGACGCAGACGCAAACGCAACTCGAATTAGGTTCACGTCATATATATAATACTCTTACATTGCTACTCCTCATTGAAGAACCACGACCCGAGATATTTCTATCTTATTTCTACAGTCACTGATTTGCGTCCCTTCTGCGCAAACGTCAACTACTATTAGTTTTAGTTTATATTAATGCGTTCTTTTCCCGGGTTTTTAATTTAAATTAATTTATTACTAAAAAGTATGCAATAAAATATGAAATGGGTTACGCGTGCTGTTGCTGTAAAATTCTTTTACACAAGGAAGTAGTTATTAACGCATATTATCCAACTTTGCAACTATTTTTCCATGTTTTATAAGATACATTCGTAGATATTAATAATTTCGCATATGTTGAGATCATTAACTTTCATACCCTTTCATTATATTAAATAAAATTTGATATTTAATACGAATTAAAAATACCGCGCTTCGTTGACGGGCATGCGCATAACGTTCTGAGTCATTGCTTGTCTCACTCTTTTCGGTTCGGGCCGCTTATAGCGGAAGATCGGGCGCTGTAAATATAAATAGAAATATCTCGTCACGTGGTGGTCCATAGGGATGCTCTGGTAGTGTTCTGGAAGGGGTAGGATAGAGTGGGAGAAAATTTGGAGCCGTTGACCTTAGCGGTAATTTTATCGTCAGTAACGGTAAAAGTAGTTAGTTAAGATGGGGTGCGTTGATCACCCCGCATAGTTTCGTGAGATGTGTTATGATTTGATTTAAAAAAATGAATTCATAACATGTATATGTTAATCAAATGTTAATGATAACTTATCGGAAATTTGTAGCACGCTCGTCTTGGACTCTTCCACTACGTTCCCGCCAATAATAGAATCCAATATTCTTTCCACAATGTAGATACGGTACTGCGTTAGATGCGCATGCGCGAAGAAACTCATCCAATATCTCAACATTGGGTCAGATCAGGAACTTTCATTGACTCTTTTATCATGTGATATTATTTTCTTGTGGCTTCACAGTTATAGCAATTTCCATAGGATTCTCCTTTGATGCGTCTTTGTTAAATTCTTCTCGCATTATCAAATCAGGTACAACTGTTTATGCATTTTTCGACTTTTATTCATAATTTGCAGTTATGCTTACTTTGCTGAAATTGTATATGTAAGTGGAAGTATCGCATGGTCAACCACATCCTTCATCCTTTTATAGTTTTTATACAGTATATTTTGTTTTTGTTCGTCTTCACTAACAGACACACAGTTGCCAAACTGTTTCTGGAATGTTTTATTACATTTTTGTTTTCCTCTTGCTAATCATTTCAAGTGGATCACCTTTTGAACGAGTCTGTTAATTTTTCCAAACAAAGTCTTCATTCTTAATTTATCAAATTCTGAGTAGAGTAACTTGTGATAATGCGCAACGATAACCTGTGACAAAGAAGAACACGTATTGAACTAAATCACATATTGTCTGTAAAGTTGTGTGTATAAACTCTGAGATCTCTGAGTTGAAGTTGCATTTTATTGAATTAACCTTTCCACTGCAGAGTGCTCAGAAATCGATTGCTCTCTCTCTCTATTCACAGCAAAAGGGTTAATAAGCGATACTGTTGCTCTAGCGAGAGCTATTGCAAATGCAAACTCGATGAATATATAGATATGTTGTAGCTGCTATACACAATACTAAAACTAATTTAATTAGTAAATCTATGCAAGCTACAGCAGAGTGTACTGTACAACAACAATAATACCCTTAATCTAGCTTCAATACCTTGATTTCTTTCCTCTTCTACCATGTTCTTCGATTGACAATTCTCTGACATAGTTTCATTTATGCTCTCAAATATTGTCCACTAGAGTTCCATTATCCATTATCTTCCTCACGATTAATTTTCGTTTTTCTAACTGTACTCAAAATCGAGTTTACAGCAAACTTTGTGTATTGAAGTCTCCATTATGTCTCCAAAGCATCATGGAATATTCGACTTATCCTCACCTCAGTTTTCATTTGCAGATTATCGAATTCACAATAAATACCCGGAAGAACATCTATACCATATTCTGTAAACACATTTTGTATCGTATTATTATTATTATTATTATTATGAGAGATTTCTTCGGTCATTTGATTCTCCTCCAGTGGAGTATTTAATTCAGTCATACTACTTAGTTTCCGATTTACTACAACTATACACCTGATATGATAATGCCAGAATAATTTCGCGGAAACATGTTTAAAGAGGATTCTACAGAATCTGATATAACTGACACGCCACAGAAAGAAAATAATACAAACGAGAATGATAAACAAGTCAATGAAAATTTCAGATCTGATGAATGCTGGAAAAATGGACAAGCTTCTTCGCGCATGCGCATCCAACGCAATAATGTATGTATGTTATTGAGAAAATTGATTTTTAAAGAATCGGTCTAAAAAAAATCAACTTATTTTCTTAGACCATAGAGAAACTGATTAGGTCGTCTAATAGAAGTCTTTTGTTAATTCTTTTTCAGAGAATCGATTTTCCCAAAGTATCGAAGTGTAACAAATCGATTCGAAAGGTCGATCTTTTCGCCTAAAGAATCGATTTTATGGAGAATCGCATCTGAACTGAATATCTCTAATCCCAACACTGTGTCAGGTAACGTCGATAGTCTCAGCCCTCTCAGTGTAAGGTGAACCAGTAGAAAATCATTGTCCAACAATGTCTAGCTTGTCTAGAATATCAAAATTAAAATTGGGCCAATTGGGCCAATTTGGCCACTCAATTAGAACAAATGCAACAGTTGTAAAAACAGTAGAACAATGTACTCATCACACTTCTGAAAGTAAGTTACGTATAATTATTAAGTAATATTGATTACGTGAAATATAATGAATACTACGTTTTTTATATCACCAGTAATTATAATTATTTAGTTAATTTATTCGTGTAGGTGTTCTTAGATTTCTTGAATTTTTTAGGTTATGAACATATATTATATAACATGTTTAATTTTAGGTTCTATCAATCTATGGAAAAACTTGAGTGTCTTCGGGTGTTTTCCAGTTATAATGCTTGGCTTTTATAATGCTTTCTGCACGGAGCATGAGCATCATAGACCTGAACCTATTGAATATGAATATTTGAAGATCATAAGGAAGGCATGACATACAACTTACTTTTCTTCTCTCTCTCTCTCTCTCTCTCTCTCTCTCTCTCTCTCTCTCTCTCTCATATATATATATAACATTGAGCTACAATATTTCTGAGATTTTATTTCTCCTGCAGAGATTCCCATGGCGTGATGGTAAACGCTCGCTATTCCACAATCCTAAAGTAAACTGGATCCCTGGCGAAGGATACACTGACCAATAGATTAATAATATTATCAGTATCTAGTTCACATTTTATAGTATGTTCATATCTTGCTCTGTATTATATCTCAGATATGAATATTTATTGCAGGTTGATTGGACTACAAATAGATTCTTTTTTCTATTGTTTGTATTAACAAACAACAGAAACTTCTAGCATTTATTCCTATCGTACAAACTAACTTTTGATTATATCCACACCAGGAAAATATTGAAACCAATTACATTTATATGTTTGTATATTACGTGCAGTTACATTCCAATTACATATTCATTTTAGAATGTTACAAACGAGGGAAAAAAGAATAAACAAGTATAAGAAAATTTATTTTCTAGATTTAATTAACTATAATGTTTTCCAAAAGTCTTGTTTTCTTGTAATTCTACAAAAGGTAAGAATATAAAAAAAGAACATTCTTAAATTCTAATTTGAACTTTTCTCTTTTTACTTCCTATTTTCCCATTAGTGTATTTTAGTACACCTTTCTCTAGAATTTTTCTTTATTCTTTCTTTATTATTTAATCTACTACTTTACATTTTTGTTGCAGTTTTGCTCAGATTAGGTTTTAAATTAACTAATTATAAACTATTGTCAATGTGTCTCAAAGTTGGTGGCACTGTTACATATTACATGAATTAAAGAAATAAATAGTTTTTTTTGTACGATTACTTGTCTTACTAATTTTATAATTAATCTTCTCATTATTTTTTCACATAACAATTGTTTTATTTCGGTTCACAGTACAACATTCATTCACGCTCGACTTCCACACACTTATTTTAATTGTTGTTATTAAATAATATAAAAACAAATCAAAATTCAATGCTTCTTTCTGCTGCAAGTGTACATTCCGGGTTTGTAAGTCGGTAAAAATGGTACGTAGTACGTCCATTTCCATCTGCAAACAAGAAAATCAAAGGAGAATGTGACGTGCCTGGAATTTGTATAGTTCATACATAATTAATTTATAAGATATAACGACGATAAAAAGTTGCTGCCCTACCTCCTCAGAACGTTCATTCCGACTGGAAAATCGAATGTATTATATGTGTATTTTTCTTGATCCTGTGTATCATCGCTTTCGACGTTTAATTCCATTTCCTTCGACCAAGCAATCAATCCACGTTCTTCGGGGGTACCTTAATTATCAAAATACATGATTCTTTAATGATTATATTAGATGTACTTGTATATAATACTCTGTATTTTGTTAAATTCTGTATATATGTTACGGTATATCAAGAACTTAGTTTAAATTAATTCATTACCGTTCCAATTTTGAATAACAGGAAGTACCAAAGGTTTTTAAATTAAAGTAGTGTTATCAAATTACTAAAGAGCAAATCGAATATTCTTTTAAGCTTGTTATAATTATTTCATGCTGTACCTGGTATAATATTGTCTAATAGACATCCTGTCACACCTCCAACTAAAATGGTAGTGCTAAGTAACACTGTGAGAATGCCATCTGCTATATCGTTTCCGGTTTGTATCACATCTGAATGTTTAATCATCCACTTCGACAATACCTGAAGGGGATTTTCATTATTACAATTCGTGATTAGCTTTAAGATCCCAAGAAGTATCTTACCAGAGGGAAAAATATAGAGAACCCAAGGATGTAAAGATTCCTTGCCGAGTTCAAATCCACGTACTGCAACGCGGAGAGACCTATCGCACGAAAATATATGCTTAGTTCTAACTTATTTTCTTCCTTAAAAGTAGAAGTCTTAATCGTGTTACCACACCGAAAGCACAAATCATCCCGAACATCACGCAGAATATTCCGCCGACTATCGGCTCGGGAATGATGATGAATACGGCGCCGAATTTGCTAATCAGTCCTTGCAGTATCATCAATCCGCATGCCCACTGGATCACCCTACGGCTGCCAACTTTCGTGACACCTGAATCGATTTTAATGAAGCGTCACTCACATTTCATACATATTTGGTCATTATAATACATAATATAGGTCACCGCAATACGGTAAAGAAAATTACGATCGTCTCCGTGTGACACTTGTAAAACAGTTTCCATATTTGTAGAATTAAACCTGTATCTGCCTCAAACGGCATAAACGTTCTTATTACATATCAGTGCAAAATGTGTGTCCGATTCCTTGTCGTATTTTAATAGAAAATCAAACACAAACTATTTCACTGATCTAGCACTATAGTCGTTGGTATTATAAACTTTGATAGAATATGAATTAACTAGCGAATGTTTTCAGTTTGAATTTTTAACAGTAGATTTACAGAACACTAAAATTGACTGCATTACAAACTAAAAAAGATAAGAATGCTTAGCGAATGTTGGCTCCATTTAAAGTATAAAATGTTTCATTTAAATTAAGACACATTGTTCACCTATTGTTCCAACATTTTCTCCGAAGGTGTTGGTGCCATTTCCGCTACCCCATAAGCCAGCCAACATGGTACCAAGACCCTCCATACCGATGCCACGGTTAATTGCATGAACCGGAGGTGGAGGAGCACCTGGAAACATAAATTTATAATTAATTATACTTAAAAAAGTGTTTCTACGTTTCCAAATCAAATCTAGTATCACGCACCACACATTCTAGATGTGGTCGGATAATAACTGATGGATTCCACGGTGCAGGCTAACACTCCAGCTAGCATACCAAGCACACCGGACAAAGATACTGTCGGCACACCCCATTGTCCAGGATAAGGCACTCTAAACCACGGTGACTGACTGATGATCTTCAGTTTGGTGTCTGCTCTCCCTGGATGACCAACTGGAAGAGCGTCAGTTACAGTTAAAATTGTACAGATTATCCACATGATCACTATCGTCAGTAGCACCTGAAACATGATTAATTGGCGAATGAATTCAGTTTGTTACTTTTGACAAAGTAGATTTACAGAACATTAAAAGTGACTGCATTACAAAACAAAGAAAGATAAGAATGCTTAACACTTTGAGGCTCTTTTAATTCCTTCCGTGCACAGAAAGTTTATTTGCTATAACTCGCACGTGCAACGCTTGAATTTTTACCGACTTCTTAAACGCAAATACAGTGATACAAAAGCAATTTTTAATGCGTGAATATGCACGGTGAAATATATTTTGACCCACCTCGAAATTTTACAATTGCTACGTGCAATTTTATTTTCGAAAATTCCGTGCCTCAAAATGTTAACAGCATTTTCTATTTCGAACACTCTAAAGTGTTTTAAAACTAACTTAAATTCTCCATAGAAACTTTTGCAGCCTAAATAATCATAAATTCATTAGGAACCCTCTTCCAAGGAGTTGGTTAAAATAAAAACTATAATTATTAGATACGTTATTAACCATTCCTCCTGGTAAATAATTACACAATAAAAGCATGTCGTTCCCCTTACCGGAAACAGTTTAAACAATTCGAACCACATGACTCGTATCCCCTCGCCTTTGCGGTACATCAAAATCGGGACCGATACGTTTACCAATATTTGCGAGTACAATGTTAACATCAATATCGTTCTGAAAAATATCAATGCATATAATTCCGGCATATTCTTGTACGTTTTTCAGTATGATCTTGAAAAGAAGAACATTGCCATACCCGGCAGCAATGCCCCAATGCTGCGACGCAGCGTCGGCTGCGTTCTCGAAAAGGGACAATCCGACCAGCGAGACAGTCGGCGCGATCGTAAGCGGCGTTATAAATTTTAATAAATAAGCGACGATTCCTGAAACAAGAAGAGAAACATGTGAACATTATTACAGAGAACGTTTTAGAATTTTTAGAATTTTCAGAATGATTTAAAACTGTTTTCGGTACCTCCGAATCCAATTACCACTTGGAACAGCGCAGAAACAGCAATGGCGCCCGAGAGCTCTCTCATCCGGACCTGCCATAATTCGGTCCGATTTTCTGCAGACATTTCGCTCAAGATTTCCGGCGCAGGACACTTCCATTGCGGAAGATTCAGAATCGCCAGAGTTGGGACCAAAAACGATATGGTTCCTCCTTGCACCAAAGGCAGCCTGAAACATAAGAATTCTCAGCGCAATCGAAGACTCCATTTTTACTTCAAGCTAGAATGTCTACGATTCTTCTTCAATTGTTCTGGCCTTCGTTAACACTTTACTAACCGGAAGCCTATTAATAGGTTCTTCGATAATTGCCCCGTCACAAATTGAGGCTTAAAAAACTGCTTTAACATTGTAATTTTAGTTAAGATGCCTTGTCGATTCGCAATAAAAATGGCCGCCAAACATCAACTTAATGGACAGAAGAATTGGACTTAAAGGAATGTTCCTGGTGACTTGTAATTGAGGAAACATGTTTAATATCAGATGCACAATGTAAAGAGGATTGCACAGAATAAAAATGCTCGAGGCTGAAAGAAATCCCTTAGTTTTTGGAATTAAAATTGCTTCGAGTGCAAAGGGTTAATTGCGAGGTCCACGAATTAATTTGTTCACTTAATACTTCGTTTTTACGTACGAATATTTTTACAGGCCACCGTGTATACGTTCCATACGGCATAATTTGATTTTAAATTGCGTTCATCATTTTGAACGACGCAGATCTTGAAAGTGAAATCTTTCCGAGTGGAACCTTTCTAAACTCGCATGGGGAAGTTAATTTATTTATCCGACTGTTTCTAAAAATTACGTTTCCTTTTCTTTTTCTTTTAAAGCGAAACACTGGTTTAAGATTTATAAATAGAAGCTAAGATTTTGTAGATGCTGCCGTCAGGCGCCGTAAGTTCCGGAAGAACGATCCGCGGTTTCCGGGATCGCCGAGCGCCTCTCGCTTCGCGCAATAAAATTTCGAAATTGAAACAAAAACGTAACGACTTCCGCGAAACTGTCAGGGATCGCCTATGAATCTTGCTAAAAAACAATACTAAGTGATTTAATCAACAGTAAAATCATTGGAATGAACAGTTTGTAGGTGTGAAGCAAGCGACGCCGGGTATCTTCATCTTCCTTTTTGAATTTCAAATTCATGTAAATTTTAATTGCACGTATTTATAATTACTTTCTTGTTAGAAAAACACTTTGTCTTCTTTATCGGTGGGTGCTTCGACGTTACTCAACGGTTGTAAATAATCAGTTAACGCGATGATCTAGTCATCAGCTATCCGCGAAGTTGTGTTCTCAGTCTTAACCCTTTACTTGACTTCTTTTAAAATGCTGAAAATATTTTTTTTTAATGACACTGGACGAAGCAATATATCTGAACACTTTACCAACCGGAAGTGTATTAAATAGGTCTTCAGTAATTGCGCTGTAACAAAATGAAGCTTAAAAGACTGCATTTACATTGTAATTTGTAATTAATTTGTGAAATAACGTTAGCTAGAATGCCTTGCGGGTCATAAAAACATGGCTGGCAGCACTGAGAGTTTAGAAGTTTAGAATGTTGGTGATGGATTCAAAAGATTCTGAAATAATCACCGGTCAGTAAAGTGTTAAATATATCTGTTGAAAGAAGAACTACTTGCTGCTTTGGTTCTTTGTTTAAAATTTTAGCTGTTAGATTTAGTTTGCAACTCTAGGAATTAAATTAAGTTTGCCATTTTA
>CM052085.1:5531363-5544663 GCA_028453745.1 Agapostemon virescens
ATTTTATGGAATTTTGAGATTGTTGGTTCGGCAGTTAAAGTGTTAATGCAGTTAAACAGTCAATTTCCTATAGTTATAATCACTGTTCAAACTTGAATCGAAGAAGAAACGGTAGTGTAAGGAAAAGAAGTTCGACAATCCTAATCTATGAAATAGTCTAAGTTCTAATTTGACATAAATCTTTGTAAAATGATTTTTAAATTGCACCGACATCCGTGGTATTATATTTATCTTGGTAGATCAGTGAGATGTAGAATGTCAAATTCTAGCAGATTTTCGTTATCATGATTCTAAAATTAGTCCATTTTAATTAGACAATTGGTTGAAATATGTGATCAATCTTGAAACCTGAGATTAGTACCTGCTATACTTGCTGCGATGGATTCATAAGGCTATCGATCACGTTTTGGTATAAAGAGGAAGAGATAAATGTGTTCTAAAGATTAAGAATAGTATACTGATTTTATGTGACTCAGATTAGTACCTGTAGTGCCATAAACAGACAGAGATACCATGGTGGGACGTCATCGATTCCGTATGTGAGATTTGCGCCTCTCGTAGCATCAATGATTTTTGTGCTCTCAGGACTCAAATTTGTGCTGTCTATGTTCTGGAGCAACAATAAAAATACAATTTTATACACAATAAAAATAAAAATACACATTAAAAATAATGTTTACATATATACAATATATAATAATTATTGTATATAATAATAATGTTTAACGGTGAGACATTTACCCATTAACGGGCAAAGACGGTTTTCTTTTCACCTTACGACACTGTACGCAATGCGATTAAATATTGTTCAATGTTAATTTTGGCGACGATTGAAAAGGTGAGGTGGGGGACAAAAGGAGGGGAGTATTTTGGGCCTGCTAGGGGTCTCATAGGTAAAGGTATTTGGCAGACCCTGCCTTAGACGCTGAGATATCGGAAGACGGTTAAGGACGATCAGGTACTAGCGAGAAAGTCGTATTATTGTCCCTCTGTTGGTGAACGCCAGAAGTAGAGCAGCCACATTAATGGAAAATATGACCAACAAACATTATCATCTGAAAAACAGATCTGTTCTCAATCCATACAATAATTCATTGTTAAATTTTAAGAGTTTTAAATTGTTGAAAACGGTTAAGGACGAGTTTCGACATTGCACGCATTGAAATAAAACAATGTTCAATATTAGCAACAATTATAGTCGTCGCAGAAACGTTTCAGTTTTTAATCCATGAAAGAGTGCATTGTTGAACTTACATAAGAAATCGATTAAATAGTGAATGGAATCTTTGATAGCGCTTAGATTCGTCTAACTCGAATGTCAAAGGGTTAATGAGCGCTTTCGCATTAATATTTCCGCTAGCAAAAGCCTCGTCATAAATTTCAGTGACTGCAGCGAATGCACTTGGAGATACAGTGCGAACATTGCAATTGCAAGGAGCTAACAAATTGCCATAGGCACGCGAAAATATTTGTTATTATAATAAGGTGCTTGGTTATGCAATTATGCTAAGAGACCTCGATGGGAATAATTGTATCACTCATTACCAGAGAATTATACCATCGCAATAACCAGAGGTAGAAGGACTCGATTAAAGGAAATCGTATTAGATAATCGAGATCGCATGTTTATGCAAAAGATTTTGCTGATCTAATGAATTATAGCCACCGAACGTCTCGGCTTATGGTAGCTGATAATCCTGATTTTCCGAATCGGTTTTGTGGTTGTACCAGTTTGCACGTGGCAACTCTTATACTGTTTGACGTTGATCTCCTTTCAAATTCCTTTTTCCGGTTTCGTTCGCAATTAGTCAGCAGAACTTCATTCGGCATATTCATCTCAATGCGACTTGAAACAATTTTCAAAGAATTTAGCAACAGGAATTCCCAACCAATCTTTTATTGACTATTTTCTCTTTCACAAAATATTGAAATTATGCTTGTAACGAATTGCTTTGTTGAAACGTGTTTTACAATGCAAATTGTACGATGTTTAAATAAATAGAATCTTGTCGTTGTTGCAAAGCAACGTACATCAGTTGCATTTATCACTTACTGTTTTTATTCTTAAGGTTCAAGCAAGGTCAAACTTTTCAGTGTAAAAACAGTGACTATAATCTCTATTCTAATGAGCATGGATTCAGTATTATTGTTTACATCTTTGGAATGTAACAACTTTACATTGCTAGTCCTTCTTGTTAAGGATCAAACAAAGTCAAACTTTTCAGTGTAAAAACAGCGACTATAATCTCTATTCTGATGAGTATGAATTCAGTATTATTGTTTACATCTTTGCAATGTAACAACTTTACATTGCTAGTCCTTCTTCTTAAGGATCAAACAAAGTCAAACTTTTCAGTGTAAAGATAATGACTATAATCTCTATTCTGATGATCATGAATTCAGTATTATTATAGTCCTTGTTCATAAGGATCAGCAGGATCAAATGTTTGTATTTATTAACTGATAGGTTCATAATACCTTATACAATCCTATTTGTGCTTTCCATTTTCCAACCTACTTATCAACATGCTCAATACTATTCTGTTACTTATACATTTTATTTTTATTGTAGTATATTGAAATTGTAAAAATCTTGTCATCATACTTGTAGAATGAACTTCTTTGTTGAAGCATATTGCACAATACATAGAGTGCGAAGTTTGAATAGATAAAATCTTGCTGTTGTTACAAAGCAGGATAAATTAGCTTCATTTATTACCGATTAACGATCAAAATTATTAAATAGAGAAGAAAACTTCTTCGAGACTATTATTTGTTGCAATCAGCGTCGATAATTATTGGTTTGTTCGATGTCCTTGTTCATGATTTCTGGCGAGCATCGATCGCCTACTGGCCCATTAATTTTCATACTTCATTACTTACGATCAGTATGCAAATAGAGATGTACTTAATAAGCTTTAGTCAATTATATAACCTATAAAAACTCGAGTCCCACGCAGAATAAAGTAACAAAGGAATTGCAGTTTGGGAAAAAATCGGGAAGATAGTAATTCGATAGTTGTTCAGAGTTATCGGCCAATGTAAGTTGAAATCAAAGCACCTAATCGATGTGCGTGGGAAAAATTGTTGAATTGTTTTTTTCGGTGATCGTATCGTCCAGACGTCGAATCGTATAATCGATGTAACACGTGCTGATGCTGCGGGATCTGATTCTGTTACACGATGCCTTTCGTAATCGCAGACATTTTACACGGCTAGTTTCACGTGTAACGTTAAACCTACCAAAGTGGGTCAATTGACCTTTTACAGATTATTTATTTGGCAATTATTGAAATTATAAAATTGCCCTTGCAAGTATCGATTGAATGGATTTCTTTTATATTCTAGTAGATATTGTACAAAAGCTAAATAAATGAAATCTTATCATTTTTATAAGATTATATATTCTATATATATATATATATATATGTTTAATTCTCGGTAGGTTAGTGTTAAGCAGGGTGGATTTATGTGCGCGCGCAGCTTTCGTTCGAGATCTCGATTGCGATCTAAAGATATGTATATCAATAAGGTCTTTCTGTGGAACGCGGTTGCTAAGGTTCATGATCAAGTTTATTGCTCGCTAATTGATATTCCCCGAGCTGTTTGCTGCTATGAATCGCATCGGACGCATTCTGTCATAAAAATATCATTCGCTCCCGTTGCGATTGTCATTAACACTAAAACCACCGAGCACTAAACCAACCTAAAATAGCCTAGTTTATAATAACGAAAAAATTGCATTCGCTCAATTTTCATAAAGCTTTCACGTTAATATGAATTTCAATGAAACAGTTTACCTGAAATGTTTTCGTGAGATACATTCTTACAATTTTAATAACGATGAAAGAAAAATTCAGTGACAAGTCATTTTGACTCATCCGGTAGTTTTAGTGTTAAGGTATACAAGCGACGAATAATTTAATATTAAATAACAGGAATAATTGGAAGCATAGCATTTTGACAGCCACGTCACTCGCATTGTTGATAATTTGAAAACGGAGCCGCGTATGACATTTTCGCAAAGGAAAATTTTTTTTAAATAATTCCAGGAATCTCTCCCTTCAAAGAACATTTTTTGGACACCCTGTAATCGTTGCACCTTCGATTGAGATTTGAAGAATATAAGGGGATTAAAGGTTTATAAATTTCGCTTTGTGGAATTTTTTGAGATTCTCTTTTTGGCAGTTATTAAGCTGATCCACTTTTAGATCACGTGTATATCTATCCCTTCACAGGTAGATAACGGAGAAAAGTGCCAAGAACTGACGTCACGAGATAATTCAAGATGGTGGATAAGGTTTGAGACGAAGCACGTGCTACGATGGAAATGTAAACGAAATAAAATGAAATATATATTAACAGTTGCAATTTCCACAAATATTTCTACAGAACGAGATACAATTCATCTTTCATTCTCTCGAATGCTTTAACCTCTACGTTACTGCGATTTCTCAACAGACAATAGCATTTTGCCCACAACCATCATCTCGTAGATGATCTGATCTTGGTTTCGAGGAAATCGTTTGAACTCGGCCGTAGTTGTATACGAAATGTGAAACTTCACGGTTTGAACCGACGCCGTCGGTTTGGTAAGATAAACACTAAGTCGTGGGATCAAACTTTCTGTCGCGGCGACACTAACGAAATAACCATTAGCAGTCTTATAATAAAGATAAAGACTGGAAGATCGAGTTTTCTGGAAGAAAATCCTCGGACACGTTCACGCGAATCGTTTTAGTGGTCGTATAATATCAATTCATGATTTGAGCTTTCTGGTACAAACAACAATGCAAACATTTGAACTGTATGCTGTATGTAACGAGTGATACAACAAGTGGCTGTGGCTATTCTAGAATAGAACCGTGAAATAGGTTGTATAAGAATGACCACTGTCAACGGTTTAATTACTTTTAAAGAATTGAATGAAACTCAAGGAATTTTCTGGATCGACAAGAACGACGGGGATATTAAATTTTGTGAATGACTTACGACTTCTGTCATCTGCATCGCTGTTTCAGGCATTTTTCAGGATCGCGTCCTACCACGTGGAGCTTCTAATCCGTAATCAGAGGAAGCTTCTGTTGTCCTGTTCTGACGCCCTGTGTTATCCTTAATCGGTAATACTTAATTAGAAGTATTTAACTCGAATCAGTGCCATGGAAGAGAACGGACCCTTCGATGGAACGATGCAAACCGTCGCGGAAGTCGCTCTGCCTTGCAGACCGAATGGACATCCACGTTAAACCGATGTCAGCAACCGACTGTGTTTATAGACACGATCGCTCCTTAATTTATCACTAAATGCCTCTCTTAAAGACGATAGGCGACTGCTCGACGAAATTCTCTACAATTTCGGTAATCGGACAGCCCGCCAGGTAGGCGACGACACTCATGTAATTCGATTATGCTTAATTATTAAACGTTATTGTTGATTCGCGTTCGAACGCCACAGGACGAATAGGGGGCAGACATGTCGATCTTGCAGCTGTTGATTCGATAATTGATGAGTACAGAAAAGCTCGTGCAATGTAAATCTTGTTTTTGATACTTATTTTGCCAACCATTTATCAGCGTGCTTGTTATAATCTACTAATACTTGTATATTTTATTGTTATTGGATTTCATATTTTTAGAAATTTGTACCCTCAGAATGCGGTTCTCATTTACGAGGATAAGCGGATCAAATTTTTTATTTGTTAATCTATGGATGCAGAATGCGTCATGCAATGTAAATCTTGTTTTTGCTACTTATTTTGTCATCCACTTATCAACGTACTTGTAATAATCTACGAATACATTTTATTGTTAATATATTTCACATCTTAGAAAACTTGTATCCTCAGAAAGTGGTTCTCATTTCTAAGAATGACAGGATCAAATTTTTTCTTTGTTACTCGATGGATGCGGAATACGTCATGCATGTAAATCTTGTTTTTGTCTCCAATTTGCAATTCACTTTATCAATGTCCTAGTTGTAGTCTACAAAAGCTTATACATTTTATTATTAGTGTATTTAATATTTTTGAAAATTTCTATCCTTATTAATTTAATTTAAAATTTAAAAATATTTCTATCCTTAATTTAAAAATGTATGAATGAATTGTGTATCGGAGAAAAATTATATTTTCTTTTGCAGCGCATGAAACGGTTTCTGCGATTCGATGCAGAATTCCGTGAATCATAAAAACGGCTAACAATAAGTAATCTACCTCATAAAAAAACACCTTGTTGCAACTACCGATTGAGGCAATACAAAAAACGTGACATCCAAGTCAGCAATCGTTCGCTTGTTAGGTTTTTCTTTTAAATGGCGAATTACGTAGTCGCGAGCCGTGCGGATTGTAAAATTAAATTTTATCTACGCGTATCCATTTGTTGCCAAAGAATTTCGCGTGTATAACACTCTCCATTGATAAAAATAATATTATCTACGGTTCGACCTGAGATCGAATAATAAAATACTGATAGGGTCTTAAGGTAACAGTGACCCTTTGTGCGCAGATCAATGATCTACATTAGATTAAGAATCGAGTATCAAAATTATTTAAATATTTTCGATAATATCGAATTATAAATAACGCGTGCGATGTCATTGTTGAAGACTTCGTTCGATCTTTTTATATTGTTATCTAGCTCAACTGCATCCAACAAATGTACAATGTGCGTAGGTTGCTATAAATAAACATTTATATTATATCTATAATTATTGTGTACGTTCGGTGAAAGATATTTATTATATTTCTGTTGAAAGCTAAATCATCTCTAGAGCATACTACAATTACTGTATTATTTGTTGTTAAGTAATTTAATTTTAGAATATAAATGATATTTGAAGTTAACAGTATTTTTGGTAAAACAATCATTTAAACCGATTTGAATTTCCCGCTAAATGAAATATATGAATTGCGCACGCGTCGACGAAGCACCGTAGAATACGTAACCACGATATTTATAATAGGCTGTGTAGCATAACCTATCCTGTTGTTTCTCCTGCTTTGCGTGCCGTAAATAGTGAAATCAGGAACCGGTGTTACACGTTTTTCTCATTGTTTCTCATTAAATTGTGAGACAACAGAAATAAAAGTCCGAAAAATGGACGAATTGCCGGAGCCGATGGATATGGAAATAGTGCTCGCTGACGATGACAGCGAAACTGTTTATCCGGAGGAAACCAACGGGAAAACACTCTTCACGAAAAATGTACAGTCTCCCGAGGTAAATCGGTAGCAAATTAACGTTAGAACGATCAAATGATCGAGATCACTAGGCCATTACTATATCAAACAATAATAAATATTATAAGTATAGCAATATATGTACGCGAACAAATCTTGTGAACAATGCTTCGCCAAGCCCTTATAATTTTGGGAATTGTAGAACAACGACGTTAAAAACGATCCTTTCACGTGATTTAGTAGAATTATTGGTATTTGTATTTTGTGTTTAATTTCCAGGATTGTTTGTATCTCATTTTTAATTATTTACTCTGATATTGAATTCTAAATATTGTTACAACTCTTTTGAAGTATGATGTTTGATTTTTTTAAAACAGAAACAACTGGAGAGCCGCTATGAGAATCGCGGTGGTACATTTACAACAGGCATCGATATATTTAGCAAAGAAGAACAATTAAAAATGGAAGAGAGGGCAAAGCGTTTTGGGCTAACAGAGAAGGTGAATAGTACCTTGTCAAATCAGGAAGAAGACTTATATTCTAGGTGAAAATTCTTGTTAGCTTTGATTCGATCGATAGCATGCAATGACAATTGTATAGTAAAATATTTGTGAATTTTAGTATGGGCATTGTAGAAGACAATGAGAACACAAAAAATTTTAGACGCAATGTAATACATGTGCGAGGAACGGAAGAGATGAGCACTAAAGATGTGTTTAAATATTTCGAGGATTATGCTCCAGCATCCATAGAATGGATCAATGATGTTTCATGTAAGGATACTGTACAAAAGCACTTTTTAAACCTGTAGCAGTCGAAGGTGTAAAAATTAATTCAGAGGTTGCAGTGTATCTGAGAGATACAGTAATTTAAAATCTGTGCCACAGTGTTAATTTTTGTGGAAAGACTGCTATCACTCTAAATGAAATAGGATATATTAATGGTTACAATCAACGAATGTATCAAACAACAGCTAAACAGCTATTTTCTGTAAGCAAATGCTATAACGTTTCTGTTAAAAAATATGTAGAAGTAGATTTTATATGTATCTGTCAAATTGACCACAACCTCTGGTGGATTAAATAAAACATGACACTAATACAAAACTGATTGTAGGCAATGTAGTGTGGTTAGACAATGTATCGGCAGCTAGAGCTATGCTAGGACTGTCTAAAAAGATTGTGGGTTTGGAAAAACAGAATCAGAAGAATACACATACACATGATAACCCAGATGTGGAGAATAATGTAACTAATGAAAGTTCTACATTAGAAATGGAAGTGGATAATAATAGTACAAAAGATATGCCACAAGGCGACTATATAAGTATCAAGGATATAGATTGTCCTTTGCCTCCTGGTCTATGGAGAAAGGGTATAGATTATCCTAAATCCAAAGCAATACTTCTTAGATTCGCTACCAGGGCTGACAAGAAACAGCCGAATGCAGAAAAAATGAGCGAATACTACAAGAAATATGGTAATCCCAATTTTGGAGGTAATGCTAGTCATTACAAAGATACGGTCAAACCTCGGTTCGCGAATTTAACTCGTTCCTGAAGGTAGTTCGTAAATAGATAAAATGGATTAATCCATTCTTGGATTCTAGATGATTGCATATTTAAACTTTTACAACAGCACTCCGTGCATACGTTCTTAATGGAAAAAGATAAATACAACACCTATACCAGTGTAGAAGAACATTGATGGTGTACATGGAAAGTGGTGAGGAAGTGAATTGTTACTGCTTGAAGGGAATTCTTTTTCTTTCTCCTGTCGTGTAGGGCTTTTCGCTCTACGATGTCAATTTGTTCATAAACTGAATTATTCATGATCCCAATCGTTCGTAGATCGAGGTTTGACTGTACTTTATCAACGTACAGTAGCATTCTGATAATCCGGCATACTGGGGTCTTCGGCAATGCCGGTTTATTAAATATGCCGGATTATTGGACTATGTCTCTAATGATATTAAAATGAGGAATATCGTTTCAATTAGGTTACAATTATATATGCAATTTATTGGAAAAAGAATTTCGTGTATCAAATACACAAATTAATTTTGTTTTAAATAGTATTCGCATATCCATCTGCTTTATGCAATTAGATTATTGAATTAAAAACATCATTTGATAGTACATGAAAGTTCAATCTACGCGAGGCATCAACATCTTCACGACAAGAAATATTGTACGAGCTTCCATCAGCATCTTCTTGCTTCGCGCTTGTAGTCGAAACAAGTGGCTAAACACGAGGCTATGCGTAGCGGATTATTGGAATTCTACTGTACAACATAACACTGGTTAAGCCAAAGTCTCTTTTACAGGTATTAAGGGTATTTTAACCGAATCTCGTAAGAGAATGTACAAACAAATCAGGCAAAGCAAGAAACGATTCAAAGAAGAAGCTCCCGAGGATTCTAAAGACAAGAAACGCGTGAAGAATCCATGGGGAGCGTTGTCGGAGAGTTGGGGTCTTAATGATTTCGTAGAAGATGATTTCGGAGTGAAACAGGATCAAAAGGACCAGGGTCGCAGTGTAAAAGAGAGATTGGGTTTGAAGTATCCAGCAAAAGAGCCGACACTGGCAGAGGAACCAGAAAACAGCGAAAGCAGCGACAGTGAGAACGATTGGTGCAAAAGGAACAAAGTATTGCGGATGCGAATGCATGCAGATGACGAGGAGGAGAAGATTCACAAGAAGCGCGCGAAAATCCGGCAACAAGTCAGTAGATTATTGATTAACACGTTGACTACCGTGTGAACTTTTTCGTAAAACGCGTTTTGTAAAATAATTATTATCTTGTGACTTTTTTTTTTTCGTTTTGATTAAAAAAAAAGTTGTACGCCCTGTTTTGAAGCAAAAAAAAAAAGCACCGGTCACAGCAGATCACCGAGGCAGTTAACGTGTTTATGGTGACTAAAGATTGCGTATATCTACCAAGGGAAAATTTGTTTACATGTTGTCATTTATTTATAGACGCTGTTGAACAACTTAACCAGGGGTAGTGATTTACGATCGAGGCTTGGCAGACCTCGGCAAGAAACTCAGGTCCGTGACGCGATCCAAGTGGTTGTAACGAACACGAATGTAACAAAGTCTAATTCGTTGAAGCCTAACGACTCGGAGGTAGATCGTTAAAATCCACTTACGTTACAAATTTTCTCCGGCGAGGGTGGAATTTTAAACGCAGTTTCATTACACAGGAGGAAGATGGTGAAATCGTAGAAGACGACAAGATTCAGGAGAAAGAGGAAGGCGAATGGCAAGAGTCCGATGAGGAAGAACAAGAGGATGAAGAGGAGGAGGAGGAGGAGGAAGAAGACTATAGCGACGACGACAGTGATGCGCCGGCAAAAGAAGTTCAAGGACCTAAAGGCAGCGTAATAAAAGTCGTTCAGCACAAACCTCGCGTCGCATCTACCGTATGGGCGAGATTAAACAATATAAAAAGCGAGGTCACTGACAGTTCTGTCAAGGAAAGGTAAGGATTTTAATTAACAAAGAAGGAGAAGGAAAGGAAATTAATTTTTTTAAATGAAACAATTTGTTAAAGGCAACCAAGGGAACGAGATTTGAGGAGTACCCTGAAAAGCGGCGATCTCCGGTCCCGAATCGGTAATCACACAAGAGGTCGTTCTCCTTTGAGGATAGAAGTGAAAAACGACAAATACACGGAAGGCAGTGATACGGAATAATTGTTAATCATTCGAACGAATGAATACGAGAGACACGGTTGTGATGTAACGTTTCATTAATGAACGCAGTATGGTGCGAACTTTATAATTGATGTATAAAAAAAACCGTATAAAAAGTGCACTCATTACTCTGATAACTGTCGATGGACATTAATTAGGGTATTTTCAGGTAACTGAAATAACGATTTTTTTTATCATGATGATAAAATCCGAAACTTTTGAAAGTTCAATTGATCGAAGAATTTTATGATCTGACACTGTCGAAAATTGTGAATACGACTTTGGTAGCATGTAATTAATATATGTATATTTATATCGATGAGATTTATTTGCATTTCTTCTTTCCACGGGTGTAATTTGATTTCGTTTCGTAACAATGTTGAAGCATTATTATTACAAAATCATCTTGTTGAGTTTGAAAAAAGGTATGAAATATTAACGAACGGGTAATGAGTGCGTCCAAACATGTATATAAATATTATTTAGCATAGATAATAAGAGGAAAGAAACAGATTTTCAATAACATAATCGGTACAGGGAAATATAATGTATTTGTTAATATTTGTTTGTGTAATTTCAACATGCATAAAAATTATCGATGATCAAAAAAATGTAAGTATCTCGTTCAGGAGAGAAAGATATTTTTAGCTAGCGCATAATGAAAAGGAAAAGAAACGAATTTTTTTATCTCGTTGAGATGGAAATTATACAAACAAATATTTCATTAATCGTGCATTAAAAAAAAAACAACAACAACGTCGTAATTTTAGATTTTATTTCTCTTTCAAAAAATTTCGATAGTAAAACTAAATTGGAAGAGGAAAGAAACTTCAAGATATTTAATTGTACATAAAAAAATAAACTTGTACGCGATTAGTGCGATACGTACAGAGCATTTAGAGTATATTTTCCTTATGTATTTTGCAAATAATGAGATACTTCGAGGTCTGTGATTTCTTAGAAATGTATGTTTAAACGGAAGAAGAAAAAGATAGGAGGGAAGATATAACGATCGATATAACCAAGAAGAGTTCATCTAACTTTTTGTTAGACAAGAAACAAAAGGTTGAATGTAATTTTTTTTTTCGTAACACATATCCTTTGTGACGGAAGATGGTCAAAGAAACGATTGAAGTCAAGTGAATAAAGGGTTAAGAATAATTGTGACATCGATTCCGAATAATTGACCAATAAAGCCGCTTTTATATTAGCACAATAATACTTTGAATAGTCATTTAAAATACAATAATTGATAATTACGATCTCAATACATATATATATACATATATCAATACGTATATGTATAATATATATCATTTACACGAATAACAATTATTCGGATAAGTGGCTGATGTTTAATTTTAAAAAATGAAAGATTTCTCATTGAAGAACACAGTGGATTATCGGAATATAATTCTTTAGCCGCATTCATAGATTTCTACGTCACTTTGAATCTTTATACTAATATACAATATTATATCCTTTTCTCGATTAAAACAAAACTCCTTGGTTTTTTTGTTTTTCTATCGTTTTAACACTAGAACTACCAGACCATCTCGCAACAATGTATTACAGATCCTTTACTCTATAATACATTGATTATTAAAATCATACGGTCTCATAAGAAATCATTAAATAAATGCATTTATTTTCTGTGTGCGTAATTCAATGAAAAACATCTCGAGGAATATGTTCCTCTGAATTTCTCTAATCAACTAACAAACGTCCGTTACGAATGCTCGCAGTACTTCTAGCATCAAACCGACTTGGAAATGTGTAAAATTTGCTCATCGACTAAGATAACAAAATTTGTAATACAGTCGAGAAGTTACTAAGATTTTATGAATGCAGCTGGAGGCACGAGGTAATTCAAATGCATTAACAAACGAGATACGATATTTTTTTATATCACAGAGCCTCTTTCTATAGCTTTTCCTCTTTTTTTTTTTTCTTTTTAGTTTTTGGTTTATTGTGTTCTAACTAGGTGCCTCGTTTGAAACGACGTGAATATTGTAAAACCACTTCAAGACTAACACCTCTAGCTGTGAATCGACATTCTAACATCGTGTCTACATTTTCCATAACGTTTCTGTTAATATGCAATGGGTCTATCTGCTTGTGTCTACTAGCCTCGGTTATTACCTAAGTGTTTCCCTCGTTTCCGCTCTTCGGATCAAAAAATATCCATCTCGTTTGCTAAAAGGCAATCGTGCAAGACATCGTAGATTTCATTCCTCTATCTTACATAAAAACTGTTAATAATTGTTCTTTACTGCACCTGTCTTTGTCGCAAAACCAAGCGTTTCACCGTGCGCTCTTTCTCTCTCTCTTTCTCTTCTCGCTTGTGCACTTTCTACCCCTTTTTCTCTCTTATGCTCTTTCTACCCCTATTTCTCTCTCTTATGCTGTTTCTACCCCTTTCTTT
>CM052085.1:5549663-5596847 GCA_028453745.1 Agapostemon virescens
GATTCAGTCAAATTTCCTTTGTATATCTGCAGTCTAATTATTATTAATTACTTAGGAATGACATTATAGTGGCTCTGAAAAATATATAAAAATTGATTACACATCGCCACATTATTAAATACGATGCTATAAAAATATTTAAGAAAAGAAATCAATTTTACACTTTATAGAATTCGAACGTAGTTATAGAAAATATCAAGACACATAAATCATGAATTGCGGTAACGCTCTGTCACAAGGATACATTTTCGTATCCATACAAAAGTAAACCGACGATTAGTCACCGTAAAAGGGTCGATAAGGCTTATCTTTGCTGGGAACGTACAAAAATCATACGCTCAACGTGCCAAGTGAAATGTAGAAAAGAATCGAAGCACATTTGATTCGCAGAAGCATTTTAATTGTTAGCCTGTACGTTGCAGAGCTTCCAGGACGCGAAGGGTGAAAAAGAGAATATCTTGGAAGGATACGAGGAAGAAAGAGTTGATCATCGATCGTTGACTCCACCGAAACCCTTATTGCCCTTACAACGAAACGAACTAACACTGGAATTGCATTAACTGGAAATATAACCGGTCACAGTTCGTAATACCCGTAGAATTGAACTAGTCGCGGTGATAGTATCGTCGCCATTCGTCCCTTCCATCGAACAGTTGCATCCCGTAATTAATTGCATACGCGAAACCATTAAAATTAATCATTGCAAGCTTGCGTTCGATCACTGTGCTTCGTTCGGAGACTTTCTTCCTGTATTCTCCTGCAAAATTTCCAATGCAAATCGAATCGCATACGAGACACTCGAACGCACTGAACTATTGTGGTGAGATGATAAAAAGAGCCCGGAGAGGAACGCGATGACGTAGACCGGAAGTGAGGGTCCGATTGGTCGATTTTCGACTCGGCCATTCTATTGGCTCAAACGGTCACGCATACCAGTCGGATCGACCGACGAAGAGGGGAAATAAGCACGAGCATGACGAAGAGAGATAATGAACGAACGATAAACCCCCCCCGCCCTTGTCCCTGTGTTCCCGCAGGGTTCATCTTGTTATCTCACCGCAACACACTGCCGGTTTTCCGTTAAACGGCTAACCACCGTTGTTCACACGAATTATATTTAAAACTCTCGATCGAATCGGTAAATTCGTTATAAAATCGACCGGTCTAGGTACAAATCAACTAGCTAGAAGTATCAGACAGACGAAAACGTCGCGTTTCATTCTCTTTTGTTTCCTTAAGTTAGAATTATTGACAACCGGAGGCGCCTTCGTTGCAGATCGTTAAATAAATTAATCGTTTTACGTAGGAAGTCACAAATCAGTCGTGCCGGCTACTCCGCAATGTCTTAACAGGTTCAAAGCGCAAAAGTATAGCTTAGAAATAGGCTGCGAATTTTTCTGCATTTCCGATACAAAATTGATCAGCGTGAATTTCAGGCAGTAGGATTTTAACCCTTTGCATTCGAACGGCGACTCTGAGGCGTCGGGTAAACTGTCACCACTATCCGATACCGGTTCTTTATTTATTGCTGAATTCGTGAAATAATAAAATAAGAAAGATTGCATGGAACGAAGAAAAATCATTTTGGAATTAAAAACGCTTCGAGTGTAAAGGGTTGAAAGAATCTGAGAACGTCAACACGTTTTTTACTATTAATTATTGCAGTTACAAAATTGCAGAGATATGTTGTAATGAAAATTGCACAACATCTAGATCAATTAAATCTTGTTACTTTTATAAGGCATTATACGCTAGCCAATTTAAATGCTCGATAGAGGTTTAGTGTTAACAGTATTACGAAAATGGAAAAGAGAGACGCCTAACGGTCTCCAGTGCCCTGCACATCATTGTTAATTAAGTTTTATTACGCATAAAGATCCGCAGTCTATTCGTAAACGTTCAGTACAATCCAGCCGAGAAATACGATCATGTCACACATTAAGAATCGAATTGGTCGCACGGGTTTTTTTTTATTTTTAACACTCTAACTGCCGAACTAACATAGATTAACAATTCTTCGAGTTTAATGAAATTAAACTTAATTTCAAGTTCTGTCAAAGGAGAGATTCGTAGGGTAATTTAGAAAACTTTTTCCTTTGCAAAAATGTTGTACGCGGCTTCGTTTCCGAGTTATTAATGAAAAACGCGGACCAATGGAAGCGCGGCTGCCGAGATACGCCAGCCCTCGCCGCTCTCCGATTGGTCCGCGTTTTTTGCTAATAACTCGAGAACGGAGCGTCAAATCGCAAATCGACAAAGGAAAAAGTTGCTTGGATTCACCTCGGGAATTTCTCATTTTAAATTTCTTTGAACTTTACCGAACAACCTGTAAATTTCTAATAACGATAGAATCTGTATCCGTTTCTATATGAATGAATCTGATACAATATTTTCGTCGAAAGCAGTTAAAATTGTTAAATACTTAAACAGACAAATTCGATTCTTTCCAATTTGTCAATCGATCATTTTTGTAATAATCGGCGCGCACGCATGTTCACGAGCCGGCCTAGAGTCCTCTTCGATTTCGCGCGAGAATCGCTACTTCGCGATGCGATTCTCCGATGAGAATCAGCCCGTCGTTCCACATAATCTCGGCTGATTACTAATTCCCATGAGTGAAATCACCGTCTAAAAATCTGGACGACGTCAACGGGTACGGTTATAGCAACAAGGACGCGAAGTATAAAAAGCCGCGCGTTAGATCCTTGCGTTCGCTGGAACGCGCGCGCGTGTTGCTTCTATGAAATTAGAAAGTAAAAAAGCAACGATCCCGATGATGAACGAAAAACTCTCAACCTGAACACGTAAAATCTGTTTCCCATCTATACAAGATGACCCAAAAATATTCATGAAAAAAAAAAGAATGATTCCTGAGATTATTCTAAGAAATTTTTTCCTTTGCGAAAACGCTCTCCGCGGCCTCGTTAAGGAGTTATTAACGAAAAACGCGGGCCAATCGCACAGTGGGCGGAGTCCGGCGCCGAGATCCGCCCTAACGCGCTCTGATTGGTCTGCGTTTTTCGCGAATAATTCCGTAACGCAGCAGCGCAAAAGGTTTTCGCAAAGGAAAAAGTTGCTTCAAATGATCCCAGGAATCGCTCTCGAGGAGCTCGAATAATTTCGGGTCATCGAGCACATAATTAATTGTCTGTAATATATATAATAACAACGTTCAATTACTCGATCATCCTGGACGCAATTAATTCGCAAAGAGTTCCCGAAAATTAACCCTTTGCACTCAATTCCAATTCCAAAATTAAAACAATTATTTCTTGTAAAATATAATTTGTAAAATAGAGGTGTATTCAATGATATCAAAGCTATTTTAGATAACTTTTTTCACAGTTTTCACTGACGCCTCAGAGTCGCCATTCGAGTGCAAAGGGTTAACAGAGGTTCTCGGGCCCCTTTCGAATCAACGACGTCTCCATCGGACGGTCTTCCGTGTTCTTATCTAAGGTCTTCTTGTTCTTATCGGTTCCCCGATATCTCGTCCGATCGATCTACCCGCGTACACTCTGATTTCTCTCTTTCTGACGCTCCAGACATAAACGGTCGCAAGGCTGAATCGATAACCCGATACTCTTCAAGGCTCTGTAAAACAAAACACGCTGAGAAATCGAAGAGGACATCCGCCGGACAAGCGTGCACAATATTTCTTTTTCAGCGTCGTCCTCAAGTCGTCGGAAAAATAGAGGCACCGTTCGAATCGGAGGCAACCAAGCGCCGCCATCTTTAACCCAGACGTGCCCGAGCATTGTCGTCCTTTCGACACAAGAATTGTCGCTAGGCTTGCAGGACAAAATCACGCATTTTCCAAACTGATTTTTTAACCTTTTCCACCCTTCCAGGCACAGAATTGTAGAAAATAAAATTGCAGGTAACAATTGCGAAATTTCCAATCAAAAAATATCCCACCGTGCAGATTCGCGCAAAAGGTGGGACACTTTTGTTCATATTGTCCCTCAAAGAGTTAACCCTTTGCACTCCAAGCAACTTTAATTCCTAACTAGAGACATCTTTCATTTCCTTTCGTGCAAATATCAAATTTGTTACTATTCAATTTTTATCAACTTCTTAGTTACAAATATTTGTAATGTACAAATTGTTTTAAATAATAGTCTGAGAATTATCAGTGCCGCCTCAGAGGAGCCATTGGAGTGCTAAGGGTTAAACAATATTTTTAAACTAATTTATCTCGATGGATTCGCATTGCAGACGCGTTGAACGCCGAGCGAATTTCGGTTGTAAAAATGTTCCAGATTGTTAAAGACAATTGTTAATTACTGGATAATAAAGCTCTCGCTTCGTACTACGATTTGGTTAATGTCGGAAGTAATAAATTAATGATTATTGCTATGAATTTTATGATGACCGTTCATAGACTTCGGTCACTGACCATCATGGCGTTCAACGTATCGAAAAACGATTGTAAATTCGAATAAGCGAATCCCTCTCGTTATTGTTACAAACCAATGTAAAACAGTCGCTTTCGGTGGTCCGTAAACCTAGCGTGATACGAATTATCGATTCCTCGCCGATTTCGATGACCTCGACATCCGTCAAGGTCACTCTGAACAACTTTCCTCTGCACGCGTTAACCGGTTGGCCTTAGCTTTTTAGATAATCGCAAAAAAGAACTTTCGTTTATAAACAATTTGCCCTTCAGCGTTAAAATGTCCCTTCCCCTAATGTCAATATATATTTATCGCTTAATTACTTATTTTATCACGATGTAACACAATTTTTAAGTTCATGCTTGCATTATTCCGCGAATACTTTTCGAGATTGAATTTCCTTGACGGTCAGCACGAATCTCGGAGATTCAAGGTGTTAAATAAAAATAACAAAAAGAAAAGTACAATTTATTACAGAAAACCTTTCTCGTTTCCCGGTTACCGAATGAAATACTTCTCCCTCTAAGCAATAAATAAATTTCTCCCTCCTGCGCTCCGAAGGACGATTTCAAAGGACTTCAGACAAAAGGCGAGTCAGTTCTCAGCGAATGCGCGAAGAACCGAAGCCGAACGGTGATTTTAGTTAAAGATTGTTCAGAACGACGACCTTGATAATTCAAGGCGATTGAAACCGAGGAATCGCTAGTCTACACGATCATGGTTATTATCAACGATCAATGCAACATCGACCATTTCGAAAGGGTAGTCGCGACGAGAAAGATGATTAGGCACGTCTGAGCTAAGTTCCAGCGGAAGCTCGCAGAGAACGCGCACCGATGCCTCGAGTGGAACAGAGACAGGCACAATTTTATTCGAACAACAAACGACGAATAGAAACAGTACGTAATAAATAGACTACGGATGTTTATGTATTTACAGTGTGAAAGTCTCTAATTTTGATGTTGCCTCTGCTCGGACGTTCTTTTTTTCTCTCTCTCTCTCTCTCACTCTCACTCTTTGTCTTCCGTGAAGTTCAGGTCAGCCCGACCGGAAGTCGCATAAAGATCCGCAGTCCAGTGATTTTACAAGTGTATAGACGAGAGAGAAAATTGTTCGTCTCGCATCGGTCGAAATGGCGCGACGAAGAAAGCTTTGTTTGGCCAGCTCCGGGCCGGAAGTACGAATTAGCAAACACCATCGGACGTGTTTCATCAAGAACATTTTATTGGATGCATCGAAGAACGTGAGATCTGATAAGTTCGAGGGAGGCAAAGTGTTTCACACTGAATATCTTTCTACGAATCGTTATTATTCCTTCCCCTCTTCTTCTTCTTCTTCTTCTTCCTCTTTTCTTTTTTCATCGCGGTTCCTTTTGTTCTCTCTCTCTCTCTCTCTCTCTCTCTCTCTCTCTCTCTCTATCGATTCTTTCCTTTTGTTTTGCGCTCCTTGCTAGTCTATCTCGCTCTGCAACAAACATTCTCTCTTTCATACTTCTTTTTCTCGCTTTCTCACTCTTTCTCTCACTATTTAACAAGATTCCTCGACAAGCTCTCCCGGCTTTTTCACCTAAACACGAACGCATGTCCTTTCGGAGACAAGAATAAATATGTCTTTCTTTCGAAGCCGGTGTCCTCGTCGCCCGATTGTCATCAATTAGCAAGATTCTTCGAGCCACGCTAACAATCTTCTAGACAATGGAACCCAGCTGCGCTAAACCAACGCGTTCGACCGTCAATCGGTTACCCTCGATCCGCTGAACTTTCTCGTCCACGAGAAACGCGTATTATATTCTCTTTCTCTCGCGAAGCCTCTCTCGAAGAGCGACGCCATCTTCGAGCCAGGCGAGACGAGATTAAAGAGATCGTGACTTTTAACCCTTTGCACTCGAAGGGCGCCTCTAAGGCGACACTAAAACTTGCATTACTGTCGTTTAAACAGCTCTTACATCGCCAGGTTTGAAATTGAGAAATCACGAAAAATCTAGAAGTTCTAAGCACGAGTCATAGTAATTAATTTCGTATGAACGAGAGGAAATTAACTATCTACAGTGGAGTTATTATAGACAAAAATATTCTTTCGATTTTCGAGTAGAATTACTTCGAGTGCAAAGGGTTAAAATTGTTCGAATCTCGCGCATTCGACTGGTTTGTGTCGCTTTCGTTTCGTCGTTGCTAGTGCACAGCTCGAAGATTCCTCCACTACATTTAAGTTCGTCGTTCCGTCAACTTTCGCGCAACGTTTTTATACTTTGATCATCGTCTCGAAGCTTTCTAAGTACGCTTCACCACGCCTTCGCTCGACCAACGCTCGCAATTATTCCGCGCCGGTCCTTCCTCTATCGTTTTATCACAACCGGATAAGGTTCGCTCGTCGACGACCGTGCTCAGGGACTGAGAACACTCGGAAAGCAATGCTCTCAGACTGTTCTTCACATCCGTTTGGCCGAAATAACGTTACGACCAGACTGCCTGACCGGAATCTACGACTCTCCTCGATTCTAAAAAAAATTGCAAATTCCCTTAATTCATCGTTTTCAGTTGCACCCACCCGTTTGCTGTCACAAATGCATCAAACCCGCAGTCTAGTTAGAAGAAGATCGGTATTACGGTTACGGTTTCTGCGATACGGAAATTCGCCGTGACCATAATTCCTGTAACGGTTCTAACGAGACTGCGGGTCTTTGTACAAAATAAAAATTCTCCCCCGAAAACAGGAATTCCGCAAATTTATCTTCGACATCACTTAAGTTCGTTCAACGCTAGGAACTACCGAACGATAAATCCAACGATACACGTTGCTTTGTAATAATAATTGCATCGATTAAAACATGGTACAATTTTTATTGTAACGAACTTCTTATCGAAAAGAATTAGGGACCAGTCGAGATGACCGGTTTGGTAATTGCTAGCGTTGATTTTTGCATCGTTGTAGACTTATTAATATTTACCTATTAACGGTACGAATAAATTAACGATTACAAATATTCGATGCTAGATTTGTCATAGATCTAGATCAATACGCGGTGAAGTTGTAACATTATTTCGGTTGACGTTAACGGTTATAAATCGTGTAGAATCCCTGGGTTCGCGAGCCGTCTCACTTGCCCGGCACGTTAATTAGGAGCACGTCGAATAGCAAACAAGAAATCGTTAGAACGTTACAACACCGTACACTTAGAGCGAAGAAACACGAAATCGAAACGAGAACGATTTTACAATACACCTAACCGGCATGGTGAGAGTTTGAATATCCGGGGAGCGCCGGGTGCAAGATGGACGCCGGTTCTCTCTGGAGTATACTAAACGAGTAAAAAACGTGCCTCGAAACAACTGCGTGCGCGAGGAGGGAAACGATTCCGCCGGGGATCGGTTCGCCGTTTACAAAACAACGAAACATCGTCGTAGAACGTAACGAAAGAAACCATGGGGGCGTGGCGTTGACACATACGTACGTACTCTAAGCGCCGCCGTTTATAATCGATTCGGAAGTGTAAAAAAATATAGAAAAAGTACGCATGAAGACATCATTCAAACAAACACCATGCGCTTCGCACAATAATGGCAGTATATCAATGTAATAATACCAGTAGATTGTGAAACAAGACGCAATTAAATGGCTCAGAAGAACTGGAAGCTCCATCGAATGCAATTAACTATGAATAAACGTTTGTGTTTTTTTTTTCTCCGGTTTTTTCCTTACTGCGCCACTCACTCGCTCTCTAACACTTCACTCTCTTTCTCTCTCTCTGTCTCTCTTATTCTTCCATGCTTCTTATCTAGCGGTATCTTTCTCTCTCTCTCTCTCTCGTTTCTTCACTCGCACTCTCTCTCTCTCGCTCACTCTCTTTCCTCTACAAGCTATACAGTTCAATAAAAGGCAGAAAAGAATTTCTGCAAGGTACGTAACTACCGTAATAAGAATGATGACACTGGATTACGTAACGCAAAGAAACTGTCTTCGCAAAATACTTCTCGGTGACTCTTCCTCAATGGCTGTTTGGTTTTTTGCGGTACGCTCGACGTCGCGTTCAATGTCTCTCAATGAAATGTTGTTGCTGACAAGAAGATCTGCTCGAACGATCCTCTATGATCTTAACGAGACACGCTGTGTACCGTTAGAATTCGAGAATATATCTGTCAAAGTGCCGAATATATTTTTGAACTCTACGACGGTAGAAAGTGTTTATCGGAATCGATGGAGATCGTTCGAGCAAAGCTAGTTTCGAGTCCTTGTAATAAGGATGCTCGATCGGTTTCTGCGCAAAAATTGCGCACTCAGACTGCGGATTGGTCATAAATAACTTCCGTTTGCGTGTAGCGAAAGTGTGCTAAATAATATTTAAATAATAATGATAACAACGATTATTGCTACGCTTAACCAAGACGAAGGGGTACACAATAAATTAATGTTAATAACCGTAAAGCGTCTTAAATCAAAGTAAATTTATGCGAGACGAACAGAAGTTATTTGTGGCTCGATCTTAATACTTTGCTCGTCGTACACAGGGTGTTTCCACGCGTGAAATGCATTATCTCTGTTAATTAACTTATATATTTGTTGGTACGTTTCGGTCGTCTTTTCACCCGTCTCGAAAACGCCCTGTCTACTTCGTTTCAAAAAGGAACGGTACGAGTACCGTTCGCGAACGGATTCGAAACGTGATCGATCGGTGTCGTAACTTTTTAAATGGACACCAATCTTAACGACAATACAACGCATTGAGAGGCATTGTATTATTCTTGGTATTATGGACAAGCATGCGCTTCTTGGAGTTTTTTTCTCTCTTCACACATATACTCTTTCTCTCTCTCTCTCTCTTGCTCGCTCGCACGCTTGCTCTCTCTCTCTCTCTCGCTCACATGATTTTCTCGTCGGTCGCTGTGCTACGTGGCTCTCAAAGTATTATATTCTTCACACATGAACACCGCGCCCACTCTCACTCGGCAATTAAATCACAGACAATGGTATGACAGTGATCAACAATATATAATCGTCAACTAGTGTTTACCTATATAAATTCGGGATAAATAAAAGTTATATTGTACAAATTAATATTATGCGTTCAATGTAACAAAAAAACACTGTATTTTGTATTCCTTCCGGTAGAGACATGCGAATGTACAAGTGTGTATGCGCGGACACTGCGGTTTTTTGTTTTTTTTTTGTTTGTTTTTGTTATCGTAGTTTTGTTTGTTTGTTTTTTTTTTTTTTGTTGTTTTGCTTTACCTCATTCACCGCTTCCTTTTTCGCCCGTTAACCGCTGGATCAACCATATCTTTTGTTTTTTTTCTTCTCGATCAGTGTCGCGTTCGAAGAGCTTCTCTTTTCTTCACAAATTCGTTCGAGTGAACAACTGTAAATGAAGTACACTTCTGTTATTATAACGCCTCGTCTTCGCCACCTTTTTGGTCATCCTGCACACTCGTTGCAGCTGAAACGTGTCATTGTTATTATCGTGTTGATCGTTGACCGCCATTGATTCGGCGTGAACGAAGCGAGTGTCGGGTACCAGTAGACTACATAGCGTTCTCCTGATGATTCTTCTTGAATAGGAGAGTTTCTTCGAAGATGAATTGCTTTAAAACTTCCTTAGGAAGATCGTCCAACTCCATATCGAATTTAAACGGCTCTTCCGCAACGGGCTGGAACAATTTATGTTTCGATTGCAGTACGTAGTTTCACTCGGTCGAAATTTATTAGAAAAGAGAAAGTACCTCATCAGAGGGATCGTAATATTGTTCTAAGTATGGGTGCGCGAGTGCATCTTCCACGACGATTCGCTTGTTAGGATTAAACGTCAACATCTTGTCTAAAAGATCTAAAGCCCGTGGCTCAGCTTTCGGGAAAAGAGTCGTCCATGGAACCTTTGGTTTGTACGGTAATGACTGAAGGTAACTCCGTGCCTAAAACCAATCAGTACAAACCAATGAATACAATCGATAAAATAAATCGTATGATACGAGATCAATGTGGAAAAACAATTTATACTTTGTCGTTAACAATGCAGTCAAGATCCTCGGCAGACGGCGAACCGAGAACACCCAATATGTGGTTCAGTTGGTCTAAATAATGTTTGCCTGGGAATATTGCTCGTCTTGAAAGCATCTCTGCAAGTATGCAACCGACTGACCAGATGTCTATTGACTTTGTATAGCCCTGTGAATTAGAATAGTAAATAGAATATCAAACAATAATTTAGGTTACAGACTTTGCCTATTTGTTAGCTGTTTATACCTTGGAATTGAGCATTATTTCCGGAGCTCTGTACCACCTTGTCGCTACATATTCTGTAAGGAAGCCAGCATGATTGTGTTCTGGATCAGCAACTCTGGCTAGGCCAAAGTCACAGATTTTAAGGTCACATGTGGTATTCAAGAGAAGGTTGCTCGGTTTCAAGTCTCTGTGCAACACATTTGCTGAGTGAATGTACTTTAATCCTCGTAGTATTTGGTAAAGAAAATAGCATATATGATCGTTACTAATAGCCTAGAATCGAAAGAGATGTGAATCTGCTGTTGTTTCCATCTGTTACATGCTTGTATCGTTATGCTAACCTGTGTTTTAAGAAGTTTATAGAGATCAGTTTCCATCAGGCATTGAACAATATATACATCTTTCATTTGTTCTATAGTAGGTGCCCTTAATATATCCCTTATATCTATTATCTGTGAAAAAGAAAAGAAAAGTTCAGTGGAAATTACAAAAACATTTTTACTACTGATCGATCGTTTAACACTCACATTTTCATGCTTAAACCTGGTCAAAATTTTTATTTCCCTCAATGTTCTCTGACTATACGTCTGATGTTCGAAAGGTGAAATTTTTTTAATAGCTACCTTTGTTTTTGTTACATTGTCGTAAGCAGATCTGTAAATACAAGATACAATATTATAAGTCTCTTCCATTTTTTAATTCAATTCTCCCAATTTAATAAAAAAATGTTATATATATATATATAATAAATATAATAAATTATATATATATCTATATTATATAATTTATATATCTATATTATATAATAAATTATATATTATATTAAAATTCAATTTTTATACACAAAAAACAAATATAGTAATTTTATAGATATTTGTATTAAAATTTTATAAAAAATTAAAGTAACTAAATTATATTTAAATAAAATTTGTATATTTTGTAATTTTTTTTTAAATTTAGGGTACGTCTTAATTAACGATCACACTACAGGAAGTGGTGGGCCAAGATAAAAAGAAACCAAGTTTTCCTTAATTAAATCTAACAATATTTCAACAAAATTCCTAATTCTATTAAAATGACAGATTTCGAATTTTAAATGTTACAAAACATGACGGAAGATTAAAACTACAGAATGACCTCTGTAATCGCACGAACACAGTGACATATGAAAAATAAGAAAGTTCCACGATCTTCTGCTGTCAAAAACAACCTAACATTCAATGTATTTTTACTGAAGAAATCGTGAATTGGACGGGAACGGGACATTCGCTGGAACCGTGGTGTTCATAAAAGTAATTACTCGTTAACGGCGTATTGATAAGAACGATAAGCGAGTGATAAGGGACAGGGAACAAGGAAGTCGTGACGCTGTATGCGAGTGATCAGGGGTTCGAAAGGGTGTGACAATTGCGTTCAAAACTGGCGCCAAAAGGCAACAATACAGAATGATGAGTAGCGCTTAACAGCGGGTGCACATGATGCCAGAGCAGACGCAAAATCACGAACACGCGTCGCGGAACAGGAATGCAGCCGTAGAAGCGACGATTCGCCTGACAACTATGTTTTTGATTGTTTATCTTTCGGCCTGTCAGCCAGTCGATACGCGGTCGGAAGTTCTCGCCAGTAACTAGGAGAAGTGACTCGAAGACACTTACACGACCATCCCATAGGCACCTTCACCCATGTACGATAAATTCGTATACCGGGGGCCAACCTCGAACGTTTGACAGCGAACGACCTCGCAATTCGGATTTACACTTGCAGAACCTTCGCCCGCCATTTTGACAACTATTTTGCGGCTTCGGCAAAATCGGAACGAGCCTTGCTTCTTCGCCGACTCGCCACGAACGATGATGCAACTAGATCGACGAGCAAACCGTTCCTGCGCTGCTTATCAAATAAGTTGTTCGAAACAGTTCTCAGACTAGCCGCCAGAGACACTTCGGAACTCGCTTTGCAAACTTCAGTCCACGTATCATTCTAGCGTCCACCTTTGCAGCCGTACAGTCTGAAGTATGCTTCCCCCTCCATCGTCAGATTCCTCTCTCGCGACTCTTTGCACGGGTGTGAGGGGATACGTGACGTTACTTTACTCCCACTACAAAAGATCAAACCGCGTTTAGTGGTAGGGGGGGAAACATTTTGAGGGGAATACAAGTCCGTCTGGCAACCCTTAATTCACGCAAACTTCATGAATAATGTATTTAAGTATACATTTTTTAGTACAAAATTATTCTTTATTTTTTCTTATTTTATAGTTTTGTTTATCACGCGTACAATATGTGAATAACAAGTAATATAAAAATATGTCACTTAACTTACTCCATGTCATCCCAATCACAAAAATTCAGATCTTCTTCACTAAGCTCAAACAACTCTCTCATTTCATCTTCTGTTGCACTAATATCCTGTGAAAAGTTATTTGTACTTTCATCAGTTTCAGTCTTTAATGTAGATTCTTCGCTAGTATCACTTTCGTAGCTGGAACTAATTTCAAAGTAATCTAAAGTTTTCTGTTTTGCGTTTACACCGTGCATCGTAACGTCAGCGTTTTTAAGACAGAAGTCTTGGTCGAGACCAACTTCGTTTAGGACATTCATCTTTTTCTGGATTAAAGGCCACAAATAATCGTCTGCAGTTTGTTTAGCGACTAAATACTGAATTAGAACGTCTTCGTTTTGGCCAATTCTATGCACTCTATCTTCTGCCTGACACAGTACCTGTACATAAAAATATATGATATTCATTTAAATAACATAGTCTCCTACTGAACCTTTTTATTAACAAATAATACGATACCCCAGGATTCCAGAACAGTTCAACAAAAACTACGAGTTGAGCAGCAGTTAATGTAATCCCTGCGTTTGCCGCTGTAATTGATAACACTGCAACTAAATAATCATCACAATCCTGAAACTTGTCAACTTGACACTTTCTTTGTTGAGGATTTGTCTTTCCATCAATCCTAATATATCTGAAATAATTTGATTAATTACCTATAAACTACAACATTTATATGTTCTGTGGACTAGAAAATTGTTATAATTACTGTATATCCATAGATTCTGCAACTTTACAAATGGCATTTAGAATATGTTGGTGGTGAGCAAAAATAAGACATTTTTGTCCCTTTGTGAATAATTTGGAAACGTAGTCACTAAAACATTGGACTTATTATACAAATTATATTTCATATTGATTTTGTAAAAAAAACTCTTAGATACCATATAGCTCTCTTTTTAGCATAACTGGATTCGTTGTAATATTGCAAAAGAGTATTATGTTTTTCCATGCCGTTCAAACTTTCTTGTTCTAATTTCTTGGACATTTTCTGCATTCCTTTTGTACCGACTCTTATTAAATCTGCATTCAATATAATAACTTCCCTAAAATTTAATTATTTAGCACAACCAATAAATACAAAAATAAATATAAGTAAACTTTAATTCTTACCTTTTCTTTGTTGGTAATGCATTCAATACTTCATTTTTTAATCTTCGAATTACGCAAGTGTGTTTTAACAATAATTGCAATTCTTGCATATTCGATGATCCTGTAAAGTTCCATCCAAAAGAATTTTTCTCTCCAGCACAATAGCGCATTCCATATTCTTGATATCTATACAAAAATACTAGTTAGACTTTGCTTAAAATAAACCTATATTGTATTCTACAAATATTTGATCTTACCCCATGAAATTTCGCATTATAAGATTTATTTGAGAATACAGTTCTATTGGTCTTGATAATGCTGGTGTTCCAGAAAGTAGAACAATATGACATGCTTCAGAAGCTACACATTGTGCAGCATTATACCTAGCAGTTCTAATGCTCTTTAAAGCATGAGATTCATCCTATAAATGAGCGCAGCTAGTTTAGAAGATATACTCTTCTTTCATTATATGTAATCAATAAAGGTGTGCAAGAACCTGTCCCAATCTCGAATAAAATTGTCAATTTTCTTTTTATACATACCAGAATGACAAAACCAAAAGTTTTACGTTCGAATGTGTCTAGTGCTCGCACTAAGAGATCATATGATGTGATAACAATCTTATTATCATCAATAAAGTCTTTTGCAGTTGTAAAATGGTGAATGTATTGTGCAGGGACTGATGGTAAAAATGTAAGTATTGCTTCTTCCCATTGGTATCTAAAATCAGAAGTTAAAATTTACAAACTACATGTACCAAAGAAATATAATTTACAGGAATTAAGAGATGATGTATTTTTATTTTGTACCTAACTGAAGATGGTACAACGATAAGAAGAGGCCAATCCTTTCTGAAGTAATGTGCAATTCCTAATGCTTGAATGGTTTTTCCTAAACCCATATCATCGGCAAATAGACATCGACCACCTTTCGATATTCCATAACTAAGCAAACAAAGTAGGAATAGCAAATAATTATGAACACAGTCTATCAACCCTCTACACTCTGAGCTATTTAAGCTATTTTTTTTGTCATTTCATAAGTAATAAGAATTACCATACTCCTTCACGTTGAAAGGGCATCAATTGACTGACTAAGTGAGGATCAATTTGTGATAAGTCAATGTCTTTAACATTGTTGTCTGAAGAATCATTTTTTCTAAATATCTGTGAACATATTTTAAAATAATATTCTCAATTAATTATTAGTAATGTGCAAGAATCTGAAAATGTCAGGTAATAGCTCCATTAATAATTGTTGCAATACATTGTTAATATAATACCTGAAGAACCATCTTTGGTAATCCTGATATTTGTATGTCTGACTTAAACTTAACTAGTTTCTCCATCAAGTTTTCATAATCCTTTAAGTTAAAATTCCATGCTCTGGTTTTTGAATCTAAAATTAATGGTGAATAACATTATATTTGATTTCTAACGCTATCGTATAATTTTATATACCCAATTAATGATTTATTACCATATGCTCTGCTTGGAATTGTTTTGCATACTTCAATAATTGATGGCATATACGATGATGTTTCTAATGCAAACCTGTCATCACTTATCATATGACATTTTCCAGTTACACATGCCTTCTGCCCAAAGAAACTTTTAGCTCCTATAGGATTGAAACGTTCTTTTTGCTGATTGAATTTTGTATTACTCTTGTAAGAATTATTACTAAATTTTGCTTTAAAATCGGTAGGCTTGTTCCTTTCATTTTGAAATGACTTAGGTGTATTGAATGATTTGTTTTCGTTATTAAATACGCTAGCAGAGGGTACATTATTCTGTGTTCTGATAGTGCTGGATACATTGTTCTTTACTTGTGCTTGCTGTTTTCGTTGTAAAGCCAATTGACGTTTCCTCTCGATTTCTTCCCGAGAATAACTCATATTTGTAGTTTTATAAGAATAACATTACAGGATAATATACTTCCAATATAACCCTTCGAAATGAATATAAACAAATTATGTATATGAATAAAAACAAACTTTCAACAACATGTTTTTCTACATTGACAACGCAACCAGCTACTGTAACATATTTTATATTAATTTTACTACTTGTGTATAATTTGTTAAGTATTCTCTGACATAACTGTCTTTTTAAAATATACTATCAGAGAAAATCTCCTCTCTATCGTAATACGAATTTTAAATTGTCCCTAAATTTCCCCAGTCAGTGCTAGGTTATTAGACCGGTGTTTCTACGCTTACGCAGAAAGTAATGAAAATCACTGGCGGCAATTTTAAATTTTTTATATGTTTTGAAAATCAAATCATACAAAATTATGAAAAAATATACAGAATGACCAAAGAACCCCATTATAACCAAAGTTTTACGCATTCACACACATTCTGAAACACATTTGTGCAGTTTCAGAAAGCTGGATTGGCGATTTTTTCAGCAGCAACTTGAGCGGTTCCCGACTCATCGGTCCCCAGAGCAAAATGGCTAATTGTTATTGTCGAGACGGCTGCACCGATGCTACGGGCTGGAAAAAATCCTGAATTAGGTCCATGCATCCCAGAAGCGATGTGCAAAGTTTAGCGAGGCTGACTTTCATAGTTTCGTCACAAAAAATCATTATGTGAACCCTTTGTAAGGCGTTCCTCTCGCCCCTGAGTGGCTGGAACTGACATAATGGTTCGCTACGACCGTAATTCGATTTCCACCGATCTTAAAAAATGACTGGATATTATGATTGTCGATAGCATTTAAAAATCCTCGTCCCCAAAGGGTTAAATTACGACAGTAAAATGTAGCATCCCTAGCTTTTTGGTTTAGTAGAGGATATTATTTTGAAACAATGACAATATATATTGTAACAATATTTCAACGATGATGTAACATTTGAAGATAATTGATTTGTTTGCGTTCTGATTCATCATCTCTTCGACGTCAATTTTGTCAGTGACCTTCTGTACCGACAAGATAATTTTACTGGCCTTATGTTTCTTATTCAAGCCACCATACATCGTATAAGACGTTTGAACCTGCTATATTTTTGGTAGATCATAATCTCTCGTAAGATTGACAAGCTTCAATATCTCGAGCTTAGGAATAAACGTCAATGGTGTTGACAGATGACGATGGATGTCGTTGGATTCTATGTCGATAAAAGTTTCATCTCTCGACTCTAAATCAGTAAATACTCTGTGGTGAATTTACAAATATACATAAACAATACTTGCGCATCTTTCACAAATTTTGTCGTGATCTGTACGATCATAGATTATACAGTTCCGGTTTTTTTTATTTGTTATGACATCATAGTTTCTTGACGATAAAATATTTGTTTTCGGAAAACTGTGGAAAAGTTGAAGGATTTGAATTTGATGATTTGATATATAGATATTGTCGTAAAAGGTGCAATATCAAAGATTTTGTGTATGACAACGCATTAGTAAAATTCAAACATTCTTTTTTTTACGCGTGTATGGTTCAATTAAACAAATTGTTTTGAGTTTCTCGATGAAACAAAATTAAATTTTGAAGTATTTACTATGTCATGTTCGAAGGAATGTGGGGCAGAAATACCGATATCACGTACGTATTTTACGTTAATAAAGAATAATTGGTTACGGAAAATACAATTACATAATTATTTTTCAATATTTCAGCAGACGAACATGAATTTGTTGTACCGAAAAAGGCGGTTAAAATACCGTCTCATATGGCAATGTGGGAAAAGTCAGAAGCATATTTTGTAAGAATCTGTAAATTGTATTAACTATTATTACTTTAGGATTTTTGTGCTTTACAATAAAATAGCAAAGAAACGAAGCTACTACATGTAAGACTTACTATGTAATCATTTTATAGGAATACTTGGGTTTTATATTAGCCTTAAATGAGTCTGTTCAAGGAAAAGCACTAAATGTTGAGTGCCCTCAAAGTCCTGTGATAGATAATGTAATCGCAATGCTTAACGAATTTGATGAGTGGATAACTCAAATACCTCCGACTGATCAACCTCAACGTTTTGGCAATAAATCATTTAAGATATGGTTTGAAAGGCTTCAAGAGGTAAATATTTATTACTTTTACATGGAAAGGATTAAACAATAATAATTTATAAATATTTATATTGTAATATTCTAGCATGGAATGGATCAACTGCAGAAAACATTACCAAAAGAATTTCATAGAGCAATCCCAGAAATAATCCATTATTTGTATGAAAGTTTTGGTAATCCAACACGCATAGATTATGGTACAGGCCATGAAATGGCATTTCTAATGTTCTTGTGTTGCATGTTTAAAATTGGTGCGCTTAAACAAGACGACAAAGTTGCTGTAGTTGTAAAAATATTTAATAGGTAATGTGTTTTTTGTACTAAACATAATATTTAACATTGTACACTGTAAGCCTTTCTTTTCTTTTTAAAGGTACCTTGAGCTGGTGCGTAGATTACAATTAACTTACAGAATGGAACCAGCAGGTAGTCGTGGTGTGTGGAGTTTGGATGACTATCAATTTGTTCCTTTTATATGGGGAAGTGCACAATTCATTGGTAATTTTTCCATTCTTATGTATTTATTAAAAAATATTATGAATCGTTAAAAACGGTATTCTTATATAGTATGCGAATATTTTAGGCCATCCTCAATTAGAACCACGTCACCTTGTTAATCCAGAAATTATTGAAGCACACAACAAAAAATACATGTTTCTTGGTTGCATTGAATTTATTTCTAAGGTTTGTCTATGCACTTATGCAAGTAGTGTACACAAATATATTATTAACAAAAAATTAATACCAATAAATACACTTTCAATTTATAGGTAAAAGTTGGCCCATTTGCTGAACATTCAAACCAATTATGGAATGTTAGCGCAGTCTCGTCGTGGGTCAAAGTAAATAGTGGTCTTATCAAAATGTACAAAGTAGAGGTAAATATTGATTAATATCCTTTAAATTCAATGGTAATGATTAACACATGTGAGAACTTTTTATTCTGAATTGGAGCGGGTTCTCGCACACCTCTAGCAATGATAAATTAATTAACGTAATAACATCACCCTTTAAATATTAGGTTCTTTCCAAATTTCCCGTTATTCAACACGTTTTATTTGGCTCGCTCTTATCGATGAAACCGGCATCTGCCAATCCAGTTGGACGAAGATATCAAGATCATCAACCCACAGGACTACCACCACCGCCTTACAAATAATATCACAATATTACACAAATATGCTCTGTACTTGTTTGTGTATATTATAACACATATTTATAATAAAATTGTACATTACCAGCTTATATTATTTGTTGTCTTATTAAATTTAATAAGTATATTAAATATATTATTTTAATGTTAAAAGCTTTACTCAATCATTTATTATTTCAACCTAGTGCAACTAATAAATTAAAGTTACTTACTAACAGCAGTACTAATACTGACTTTAAAACTATCTCCTACTTTGTATACAAATACATTTCTACCAATGAAAGTCTTTCATTCGTTGTACACAATATTTTTTGTATACATTAGCAGACAAATCACGAACTAAGAATGATTCAGTAACCGTATATAAATAAAGTAAAATATTTATTGAAATATAATATTTAAATCTAAAGATAGTGTGAGCTATTGTGTGAAAACATCAAAATGTGTAAAAAATACATTATTATAATAATATTTCTTCTCGTAATAATATTCGTAACAAATTCGGAAAGATCAAGTGGATTATACATAGACAATGGACTTGATCAAACAATATTGCACCATGTTAGTATCAAACAAAAACGGGAAATAGAATCTAATTTGTTAAACATTTTAGAACTACCTAAAAATCCAAGGAGAATTACTCGAAGAGCTCTATTAGTGAAAAGATCTGCACCCACATTTTTACTAAATATTTATAAAAATGTTTTATCAAATGAAAAAGACAAATCATTTTATAATAAATACGAACATATGGAAGAATTTGATATAAGCGATTATGATGTTAATATCATTGATCAGAGTGACTTCATTATGACTTTTGGTGCACATAATCCACATTCGGGAAATGCATCCAAAACGAATAGAGGAAAACGAATTTGGTTTGATGTGTCAGAAGTTCCACAGGGAGAGAACATCATTTCAGCTGAACTACGACTTTACCAAAGTCTGGGAAATATTTTTGACTACAATAAAACTTATACAATAGCATTGCACAGAGTGGCTGAAATAAAAAATGGTAAACGTATTAAACACTATATTAATTCGACCAATACCACAACAAATAAAGAAGGATGGATAACTTTAAATATTAGCCAAGGACTTGAATATTGGGTAAATCATCCAAGAGAGAATCGGGGTTTATTTGTAGCAGTGTATGATGTTGATTACATTGGCCACATTTTGAGACCAGATGATATAGGAATCATAGGTGTTTCAGGAGTTCCTGATAAGCAACCATTCATGGTTGGTTTCTTCAGAAACTCTGAAAAGCGAAACAAACACAATACCCTGCAAAGACGTAAAAGAGATCGACCGAAGCAATTGGGTTTTAGTACTATAAACATCCCGAATAATCCGTTTATCGGTTTTAATAATCATAGAAAAGGAAATTCGTGTAATATGAAAACTTTATATATAAGCTTCAAAGATCTTCAGTGGCACGATTGGATTATTGCCCCAGAAGGATATGATGCTTTCTATTGCAATGGAGAGTGTAATTTTCCACTGAACATTCATATGAATGCAAGTAATCATGCTATTGTACAAACTTTAGTGCATCTTCTGAAACCAAATGAGGTACCAAAACCGTGTTGCGTTCCTACAAAACTGTCGCCAATATCAGTACTATACTTTTTGGATGACAGTAATGTTGTATTAAAAAAGTATAAAAATATGGTCATTACCAGTTGCGGTTGTTATTGAGTTTTGTAACTAATATTTCTTTGTTAAAATGGACCAGAATCACTTTACTAGATTCAAATAACTTTTGTATTGCCACTTTAATAAATAAAACGATCGATATTATTCTTTAAAATTATGTATTTACATAACATTTATAATAAAATATTCCCACAGTAACAACATATTTGTAAAAATATAAAATGTATCAAAATTATATCACAAAAATAGTCTCTCTTTTTTTCATATAAAACAGCAGTGTATTCTCATAAATATAAATTCTTAAATATTTAAAGCTTTGATTGTATCATTTCTTGTTCAACAATTCCATTTTTTATAAAATCAGTAATCTCATTCGGTTTAAAATTTAACTCTGCAAGAATCTCTGTAGTATGCTCACCAGGTTCAGGTATTTTTTCATGTACCTTTGATTTCCCAGGAGTGAAAGATAAACGTGGAGCAGGATTTGGAACAACTAGATTGTCTTCTGTTGTAGTGAATGTGTTTCTCTCTCTGTTATGTGCATTATGTGCAACTTCCTTTATATCTAAAACAGGTGTTACACAGGCATCTGTGCCATCAAATACAGCACACCATTCAGCCTGAGTCTTTTGTTTAAATATTTTTTCTAATTTCATTTGATTTTCTTCAACTTTATCATACTGTGGCATTTCTTCTTCCGATAAGCCAAGCTTTTCCAAAAATGTTGCATAGAATTGTGGTTCAATTGAACCAACAGACATATATTGTTTATCTTTTGTTTCATAGGTATCATAAAAATGTGACCCACCGTCTAGCCTATTCGAAAATACAGCAGATTTACTCATAGAATTGTAAAAGAAAAAAGTAATTTTGTTTAAAAATACTTACATATTTTTACCACGTTGTTGTCCCCACAATTCCAATAAATTTCTGGTTCTAAAAAACCAACTACCTAAATATGCTGATCCATCTACCATTGACACATCAATTATTTGACCAACATTACTTTTGTTACGTTCTAATATTGCTAATACTATTCCAAAAGCACACATTAATCCACCGCCAGCAAAGTCAGCTACAAGATTGATTGGTGGTGTTGGTTTTTCATTAAAACGTCCAAATAAAGACAATAGACCTGTATTTTAAAAGTAAGAAATAATACAATGTAACTCATGAAAAAAAAAATTGAAGCAACCTATACAATGAAGTTTCTCTTACCAGATAAACCTAAATAATTAATATCATGACCAGCCATATTTGCATAAGACCCTATTTGCCCAAATCCTGTTAATCTAGCATATATTAATCTCTTATTTGTTTTCATAAGATCTTCAGGGCCCAACTTTACTTTTTCCATTACACCTAGTAAGTCAATCAGTCCCTTAATTTTTATAATTTAAGAAAATCGATGTAGCATAAATAACAAATTTTTATTGAAAAATACAAACCAGGTCTGTACGGATCTATAATCACATCGCTCTGATCGCTCAATTTTTTGAATATTTCAACACCCCCTTTGGTTTTTAAATTTAATGCGATCGATCTTTTTCCATGACTAAGACGATCGGGAATTACTGGATATGTATTAACCTGTGGAAAACACGTGACGGATGTTACTATAACATTATAAATATTCTATGTCTAATTTAAACAAAAGAATTGTCATGTTTTTATTATACCTTGTCTATTTTAATTACACTCGCACCGAATTCAGCTAATACCATCCCACAAAACGGGCCTGGTGCTAGCCCAGCTAATTCTAAAACTTTTGTTCCTTTCAAAGGCATTTTTTCAATGGATAAGAGCAACAAACTGTAATTTGCAAGCAATGAATTTACTTTTTTTTAGTACTATCAAATAATCTACATCTACATAGTTGCATATGTATGTATACACACATTATGTGAGGATTGAACTTTAAACACCGAAAACAAAATTCTTAATTAAATCATGATAGTATAATTCTGTAGAAATTTGATGATTCATAATTATTTTAATGTTGATATTCAATTGTTAGAAAACAATCATTGTTAAGAATGTTAACAATATCACCGCGTGTCATATCAAAGAACAGAGATATAATAAAAGACGACACTTAGAAAAAACAACACTTTGTAGAGAGAGGCAACCCATACAACTAATTTAACGTTGGACATTGGTTGTTGAATATGTATATGTTCATATTGTTTACATGTAATATGTTTACAGTGTATGCTACAATAATTTGTTTGTAACATATTTATAATAAATACTTTTATAATATTTTCGTAATGGACATTATTAAAATATGTTTTTTACATTTATTATTTTATTATATTTATTCTTTTTTAACGTTTCAATCTTATAAAATTAATGTAAATATTTCGAAAACAAATGTTAATAAATATTACATTCTAAATTTAAATAAATAGATTTTTAATGTTTAAACATTGACATGAAATAAGAATATTCAATCCAGTAGTTTTAAATTTCCCGCTTGCCTATATAACCAATTTAAAGAGACAGTCGAACGAGTAACATCAAATGTGCCGCTCGGAGTGTCGCCTCTTGTTATATTCTTATTCTTTGGTGGTGTGAGGCAAATAAATGTTGTTGTCGTAACCTGTAAGAAAATAGATTTAATATTTTATAAAAGAAATTCGATTAAAACATTCTCAAAATGAACCCGACAGAACCGACAAGTACCGAAACGTTAAGGTAATTTTACGTTAAGAAAATACGAAAGTGGTTATGCCAATCTTCTTGTGACAAAAACACGGATAATGTGCCGGTTCACAATTTATACAACTCACTTTTGCAATAATAAATAAAGCATTTCTGCAGGAAAGTATCATGCATTGTCTGAAAATTATTTTTAATGATGTTGTTGTATGATTATTGTAACATTTGTTCATTAATTGTCAGTGAATAGTTGAGCACAGTGCGTTATTTTTATTTTACAAGGTTCTTAAAAAAAAGAACAATGAAATTTCGTTTTTTAATATTTACAACGTATTTAATATAATACAGTACTATAAAATTATTTCAAGTTGAAATAATTAATATTTTACATATTTACAGTTCAAAAATGAAAGACGTTATCGATGTGTTAGCCATGCAAAGAGAAAAGAGAAATACTTTACAAAAAAGTATTACCATCGATTATACCAAAAGTAGTGACAGTTTCACAGTTTCAAGATTTGTATTCGAGTGTGGTAAGTATTATTCATCGGTGTGGTACGGAATTTTTATTTACACTATAACAATATTATTAACTGTCACACTTTATGCATTTATAACAAAAATGAGTAGGTGTTTTTGAAATTGCAGGTTTGAAATTAGAAGCTCATCCATTAACTATCGCCACAGCAGCAACTTTGTATCACAGGTTTATAAAGGAGGCTGCCCCAGGAGGCTACGACAACTATGTTAGTAATTCAAGGACTAATTCTAATATAAACTTATACATTTAGTCTAATTAAGATTTATAAAAGTCTACGTATATTTTCAGCTGATCGCCGCAACTTGCCTCTATCTAGCAGGGAAAGTAAAAGATGATAATTTAAAAATAAGGGATGTAATGAATGTCTCATACAGCACATTGCACAGAGGGTCGCAACCTCTAGAGCTAGGAGACCAGTATTGGAGCATGAGAGATGCAATAGTTCAGGCAGAATTATTAATTATGCGTATGCTGAAGTTTCAAGTGACTCCAGTACATCCACATAAAGTAATCATTAATATAACTAAACAGATGGTTACAGTGTACATTATAAATTCAAATGTTATAACATGTTTTTGTTTTAGTATATGCTGCACTATCTAAGATCTTTGCAAGCATGGTTTGGAGAAGAAGAATGGTCTAAGTATCCAGTTGCAAAGACTAGTATGGCACTTCTACAAGATTTTCATCATTCACCTGCCATACTTGATTATCCACCAAATTTGGTAGCCATTGCTTGTATTAATTTATCACTGCAGATTTATGGTGTTGTAGTACCTTTAATGGATGAATGTGACCAGCAGCCATGGTTCAATGTAAGAGTTGAGGATCGTCCAAAATGTTAAACCTACAAATTATTTAGTGTGAAATGATATATAATGTGTGTACAATTTTTCAGGTATTTTGTAAAGAATTAACAAGGGACAAACTTTGGGAAATAATGGAAAAAGTCATGGCTGCATATGACGAAGAACCAGAAACTAGAGATAACTGATGTATTTTAGTTCACTTTTCAATGTATAAAATATTCTAACAGCTTGTATATTAACACAGACCTGGCCCTTTCCTAAAAAAAAAATGGTATTGACAGAGTACAAAAATAAATCAAGATCGTCATCAAAATATAATATTTTCGATTCTGTGTTTCGTACTTTTTTTATATCATTGATCTCTTTCATATATTAATAAATAATCTAATAAAAAAGAATTGGAATTGTCTTTTTATATTCGCTATCAACGAGGTTACATGAAATTGTATAAATCCATTACAAATAATGAAACTAGAAAATAGATGCAACGAAAATAAACAAAATAAATTGTATTCGGAAAATTATGAGACTTCTACTAAAACGATGAAGATCGCTTATTGTAGCAATCATATTACATATATATATAATTTTTTCTGTTCGTTGCATTCTAATCATTAATGGTACGAACACCCTATATAAGAAATAATAGACTTCATAGGTATCGAACAATAATTGTATTAAAGTTAATGTTACTAATATTCGTTTACAATTACATATTATTTTTAAAAATTATGAAACTATTTTCGTTTTTTTCAAAATATTTCTATAAATTTCTTCAATAAAAGCTGCTTTGAGATTAAACCAATATCGACACGCGTGAAGTTAGTCCCGCTAGCGATCCACTATTATTATAGTCAAATGTGTATATATGTATAATAAATATTATCAGCAATTGACTAGAGAAAATTACTTGTTTATTGCTGTGAGAGGCAAACAGAGATTTCTTAAAGTGTTAGGCTCGTTTCATAGAATCGAAACTATGCGTTTCATTTATAAGAACATCAAGTATGACACTATAACGCGGTCAGTATTCACGAGGCTTGTCGAGTGAGAAATTTGAAATAGTTAATGTTTGTCAACAAACTATGAAATAAAATGACGGCAATGAAGCAAGTGGACATATCATTCCCATTGAAGAGGGAACCGGACGAATTCGACATCCTAGATACTGATGATGACAATACTAGTCTCGAAGATATTAATAATCTGTTATCAATATCTTTACCTTCCCTTTCGACAAACAAATTTCAGTTTCCTACTGATCCGAACGATGAATTTCTTCGATTAACCACCAAGGTATGTTTTATATATTTAACAAATTAATTTCTTCAAAATATCAATATTTAAACATGCATCATTATTTGTTAGCAAACAAGGGTCTCTTGAATTTTTGCAGTTTAATGTTCATCAATTTATTTTTCAATTATAAGTAGATGTCTGATTCGACTGAATGCTTTGGTTTATAGGTTCGTGCAGTATATTATTCATACCTCCATAAGTGTTTACTTACCAATTATATTCTTTACTATAAAGATAAAGACAAAGATATATCCTGTGAACAATTGAAGAAGTGTGCAAATCAAATGGAACTGCATGCTGTTAGATCATCTTTAGAAGCATCTTTGTATAGACAAAATATGTTAAAGATGGTGAGTTAATTATGTTAATATAAGTTAGTCAATTAATTAGATCGATTAACAGTTGAAAGTAAGACACTAATAGATTTCAGATGTGAAGTCTTACACCTCTGACAAAAAAGCTTATAAGAAGTTAGTGATATTTTTAGAAACACCACCATCTAAGGTGGATGTAGGTGTTCAGACTATTAATTCATGGGCAGAATTGGAGAAAATTGATAACATTCAAAGCATTTGCATTACTTCTAATTGCGAGGAATTGTATTCTGAGGAACAAGAACCGGTTCTCAAAGAAGAAGCTGATGAAACTGATACAAATGGAATTCAGGAGAAGATATCCGATCCTTGTAGTTTTAACAATACAGCTTCACCTACAGTAAACTCTACGTGTTGTAATGATGTAGAACAGAGTATGCTTAAACTTATGTCGGATGAAGAACTTACAGACACAATGGCAGCTGATAACAAAATAGTTAAAGAGGAATGTAACATTTTTAATTCCACACAGAATAATTCAAATACTCAAATGTTAAACAATCAATTTGGTATTCAAAATGAAGATGAAAATTCTCAAGATTCGCTTTTACAACACATGGAAGACATGTTTTGTGATAGCGATGACAGTAGTGATCTTATGACATTAATAGAGAAACATTCAGGAGTGAGTAAAGCTAATGTGGACAAAGAGATCAATAAAATATGCTTGGAGACAAATCCTTTTTTTCCAATGAACTCCAATACCTCTACTTGCATACCTGAAAGCAATGACAGTACAAAGTCTAATGTTAAAAGCAATAATGCAAAACCATCAAATGTAAATACAGGAAAGTATAGTTTTAGTTACTATAAAGAAATGAAAAGCAGAGAAGCCAACAAATTGTTGGGAGTAGAAAATGAAACTCCCGAAAGTAAACAGAAACGCAGGATGCATAGTATCTGGTTTGTAGAACGAGTGTATCAAGTCTCGAAATTAAAAGCAAAAATGACAGAGCTATCATTGAAGAATTATAGAAAACATGGAAGAGTAAAAGAAAAATTCATCGAACTATTTGGAGAATCGGACGACGAAGAAATGATGCCGGAATTGCCAATTTGTATCGAAGAACACTTGACTGCTTGTAAAGAGAGGATAGCACCATGGATAGTAAAACATCTAATGCCATTTTACAAGAAGCGGAAAATAAAAGACAGACAACTGTTTAAAGTAGTTGCAAAGCACATAGCTGACATGCTTATTATTGAAAATACTTTCCCTGGTCAGTGTCCATTGATACTATTAAAAATATACTTAATAAAAATAATATTATACAGCGTGAAGTAAGTAATATTTATTTTTGTTTTTCAGAGCAAGACTGCGTGAGCAAATATATAGAAACGTATTTTAAAAATAAAAAATTCATTAAAACTAAACAGGATGTATACTTATAAATATAAATACATAGTCTTAATCCGTTAAAGAGGAAAAACTCTCTTAATACAAACGAGTTACTAGCGCCATAATTATTTAATGTTTAAAGATTTCGAATTTAGAAGTAGTTTAAGGCAACAATGTACATATTATTTTGACGACAAAAACGCAATAAAGAAGTGTGTTAAACATTGATTGTCCAAAGATATGCATACAAAAGGAATACAGTGTAAATGGAGAAACAGTAACAATCTTTCTTGTAGAAATGTTTCCTTATGAATCATATAAAATTGTTGGTTGAAATTTTTTTTACAGCTGCTTCTGTGTTAATAAGTTCCATATATATGTGTATATTTATATTTTTTTAAAATGAAGTAGAAACTTTTATTAAGACTTTTCTTGTTACTAAACATCGAAGCTTCAAAGTAGTATATAAGTCACAGTCTTAATTTTCTTTTATATCTCTTAGTATTTATCATGATATACAATACTCCTGTGTATATGTGAGTGTACGTATGCGTGTAACGCATACGCAAGTATATTATGTACACTAGTATAGTGAAGTATAGATAATGAAAACTTAAATGAGAAACAGTAAAATAGCTTTCTTTTTCTATGCCCTGTACACAGTCCCTTTGACAATTACAAATTTTCAAGAAATGTTGTTTATAGTGATAAATTTAAAGAATATTAAAACACAACATAGAAGATATTGATTTTACTGTTGATTCCAGTACAATATTATTTCTGCATTCTATCGTCACAATAGAACAAGAAGTATATAACAAGGAGATTCAAAAACGCCTTAGTTATATATACTTTTATCATTAATAAACAAAGAAGTATGTTTTGTAAATTTTCGATTTCTTAACACTCCTTTCACGTAGAGAATATGAAATTATAAACAATTTTTTAAGAGATTTCTCTCCATTTTTTTTAACTGAATTATATCTTATCCTCCTAGTTGCAATAGCTCTGTTTATACATCGATTTATATGTTTTTTACAAGTTGTCCAATAGGAAATTGTAATTCGTAAATGTTACATTTTTCGTCTATTTCTCTTTATCTTACTCTAAATGTTTTTGATTTCAAAATATATGTTCGTAATGATACCGCAAATATATACAGAATTTTACTAAAATCGTTCTTAAAAAAGCAAGAGAAAACTAGTTATTACCGTTTCTACTGAACAACTTGTAAATAAATAGCTTTCATCTTGATATTTCAATTCTAAACCATATTTTCGAATTTATGAATTTCATATTTGTATATTAATTGAACTGTTTTATCTAATATAATTCTGACAACTCTGAAAGTAATAATAAATATTGAATAATATATTTTTTTCTTTTACAAAAAGCCAAGATCGTTTCGATATTCGTGAAACAAAATAGAAATAAAAAAAAGTTTTTGCTACACCATTTTAGTGAGTTACAATGACACTTTGATCCTTCTGAGAATAATAGTACATAAACTATTAAACACAACTACTTTCAAAGAAACAAATTTTGTAATCTGACATCACAGCATCAAAAGCTCGAGTAAATATTGCATATAAATACAGAAGGATCTTGCAAAAAAATTCTAGACTCAATCTTTAACATAGTCAAATATGACTTTAAATATTGAAGGAGGGGAGGAAAATATACTTGCAATGAGTCTTATTGTAACTTATGTATTACGTATTTTTCCAGGTACGTAGTTCTTGTCTATTACAGCTTCTTGCAGAAACATGTGTAAACATCTTTCATTCTGTGCTAGTGGGTGTCCTGCTATTCTGAAGAAAAATTATGATTTTGCAGATTTGAAATTCAAAAAACGCTATAACAAGTTACAGGTTTTCAACACATAAATATACATACTTATTAACAAATTCCTCTAAACCTTTTCTTCGATCTTCAATAAAATCTTCTTCAAAAATACCGTCGTCTCCTCGGAAAGGCATTTGGCGTTTCCATGCCTTCCCTGGTAATGGAGGCACTACAATCTATATAAATGAAAAAATATAGTTTTCAAATGACAGAAATACTCTGTAAACACCTATGTCCTATATTGAACTATAAATGTAAATATAATTACCGACTGACCTTGCTATCCCTTTCTAATTCATTCCTTAGCCATTCAAAGTCACTGTACCTTCTCCTCACTGTGGAATCTTTAACTTTGAAAACTGGTAGGTTCGTCTAAATAAAAAGTAGAAAACGATCGTGACAAATTATTGAAGCAAAGCAATAATAACAAAAGATTAGAAAACATTAGTATCACTTTAAAATGTTTCTAACACAAAATTATGTTAGATGAGAGTTTGAATTAAAGCGCAAGTTGCTTGCATTTATTGCTGTACACAGAATCTTTAATACAAGTTAATCTATAATTCTATAAATGGACCCGGGAATCATATACATTTTTGTATCTGTTCATTTTTATCACCGAAAGTAAGATAACAGACACTGCCCATGATACATGCGATTGATGAACCTACTGACATTATTAAAATCACCCCGAGTATTATTACTACGTTACTCATTGAAAATTCACGTCGAACACGCGGAAAATATCTGATAGATGACATTTAACGCCGGAAAATTAATAATATTGCTAAACACACGAATCGGATGTAATGCATTTGTTATGAACGAAAAACAAAAGACGATCGTGCATCGCACGGTAGTTAAACGATTCATGAATTCGTGATGGAATGTAATTCGATTAAATTCAGAATGTAAAGTCCACGTAAGTTTGTTTCCTTCGATAATAATACGCGATGCGTTCCGTTTAAGCGGCAAAAAGAAAATCATCGTGGACCGTTGCAATAATCGAGGTATTTTTATTTGAACCCATCGCCACATCAACAAAAGGAAGATAAGCCTGTCAGAAGAAGAGGATTTTACTTACCCTCATGCGAACTTCATAATCGGTATACCGTTTCTTGCCGACGCCGTGTGTGATTGGATTAATCACGTCAATTTCGAGGAAATTTGCAGGCGCTGCATAAGCGTCGTCTAGGGTCTGTTTTTTAACATTTAAACGGCGTGTTGCGTCCACGGTCGTATCTGCCATACCTAACGATTAAAAACTAATTAAACCGTTTCAAAGCCAGGTAGAAAATAAATCCAGTACGATGGTTAAGGAAACTTCGTCAAATGACAGCGGCGAGAAACTTGACACAATTCGTTCTCATGTGTTACGTCCGTGGTCATGATGCACGAAACTGTACTCAGAAGGCAGACTCGCCGAGGAAATCGAGTCGCATCGTATTTCGTCTTTATGTGTAGTCAAGGATTAATATATAGGCATACTTCGACGAATACAATATTATTTATCTTTCAAACAATCGAATCGTATCATATGATCTACGCGCAAACGATACCAGCAATATTGAAAGGATCAGTAGGAAGGCTTCTAATTCTTTAAAATATAGATGCAATAATTGGAAATCCTAGACTGATTCTGTGTATTGCATGTTCCATGGACGGAATGATGCTATTTAAAAATATTTAAAAATTGATTATGTACATCGTACTCATCAGACACTTGAGTTATGGTTGATGCTTTAGCTGAATAAAATTTCGGAAAAAGAAAATCTCATACATTATTTGAAATAATCGGTGTCCTACAATTCAAATAAAATATTATTTTAAATAAATAATATAATATCCGGGAATAAAATATTATTATTTTGATAATATAAAGTATCGAATAGAATATTTTTATTTTAATAATCTAACACGTAGAGAATATTTTTATTTTGCGGAAACCAAAAAAGTAAAATAAAATATTTATTGACGGTGAAGATATATCGTGGAAACAGATAATATTAAGTTCTAAAAATTGTTTTTTTAAACCGTGGAGATAAATGAAAAAATTTTATTTCACAGTTTCAATGTATTTTACACTTATATATATATACCCTGTACGTTTTTATTTACATACACGTGAAACAGGAATCTCTAGTACCAACCGAGAGGAGTGGGTGTCGACAAACTAACGCGAAGAAATCTTTTTTTAAAGTAACGATTGTTTATTGTATAAAACAAACACAATCTCGCCACAGATAGTCCTGTGTACGTATATAGATCTAACGTAACTTCTTCACGACAGTGATAACATTTTGATATTCATGATACAGGTGGATCTATATAAAAAGTCAGTTCGCTCACACTATGAGGTGTGAGACGTCCGCAGTGTACGCGGCTGGAGACAGTCTGATATCATCTGAGCGAGGGATTGGCCGTTGACGGATGTCGCTATCGCCGGGCCAAGCTCGACCCGGGCTTCGCGGGGTTAGATTAGATCTAGCCACCGTATCCACCGCTAAACTGACAGTCGTTGGATCATTTAGGCCGTTGCTTTGAATCCTTCGTTGGGCAGCGATTGACGCTCGCAAAGTCTTCCGTTTCTGCATGAGAAATTGAACTCGAATTACAATCGTAAAGCACAACGTAGAAAGTCGCACTCGCTTGTTCACTTCGGCTAATTCTAGTCGATTTACAAGTTACGTCGCACTGTAGTATTTCAAAGCGCAAAGAAACTCTTTCAGTGCACCTAACTTTCGGGTACTCGCAAGTACCAGCACCCAAAGAGCCTACAGTCATACTTTGTACTTCTAAGAATAGCTTAACTGATATTGGAAGCTCATATTAATACGATAAAGCTGATAGAATAAATACTTGTGACCAAGAGCCGTGAAGGGTGAGTCGGTAATGGCGGGAACGCCAGAATGATTTTAGTGGATTTTACCTTGGACGACCTTGAACGACCTTGTAGTAAGTTGTTCTTGTAGCAGCCATTAAGCCTCTCTTCAAGGAACATACAACTCCTACAATTTCAAGTATTTATACTTCAAACGATTATATTTGTATAATCGAAATAATTAAAAATACGTATACTAAAGCCTTAATACAAAATAATCGTTTGATTTGTTTACAAAAATTTTCGATCGACAAATTGTCTACAAAATGACGCTTTAGCCGAACAAAAAACCCTGTTGAAGGGGTTGTCAACCCTCCGTGGGCAACATGGATCATTTATATCCGCAGCGAAGTTTCACTTTTGAATTTCTTTCTTTCCAAAATTTATTTTCTCCCATTAATGCTTTAAACGTTTTAAACGTTCTAACGATCATACATTAACATAGAGACTTCAACGCATATTCCAGATTCTTTTTACAGATCTTTTCGTAGCCTAGAACAGTAAAAGAAATTAGTCGTGAACATAAGCAACCCAGGTTGTCCATGGAAGGTGCAATAAACATGCTTGCCCGCGAAAGGTTAGAGATAAAATCCACTGAAAGCGTTCGGGTGTCTTCGTCTGGCTCACCCCGTGTAAAAAAGCGATACTGATGCAAGATATAGAGGGGATGGTTGTTTCTCTAGAGATAATGCTATCCTGCGGCAATATAGAAGCCCGACTACATTTCTCATCCCCTAAAGCTGGTAGAAGCAAAAAATTGGTGCTCAGATCGGTCGTATTTTCATGTTGTTACTAGCTTTCCGAGCTTCCTGTCGCCGCTCCTACTTCCTCCCGGTCGCCTGCGGTTTACTGATAAACACACAATTCTGAGGAGAGGACAGCGAAAGATATCGGAGAGAGAGAAAAGAACAGAGATTCGATTAGTCCAAGGTATCCTCCTACCGATTCCCTTACCTCGATCGCATCCCGCCATTTATTCGCTGCGTGTCTCGCCAATTCCATTTTCTTCTGCTTACGGGTCTGGTGTTTCTTGTACGCCAGCTCGATGATGATCAAACCGATACCTCCGACAATCCCCACGGCTACCACTATGAACACCCCAGCCATGTTCTTCAGACCCAGCGTATTCGGGGTGTTCTCCAGCTGCTCGCATTGTTGCACGTTCCCTTGAAGGATCCAATGCGTGTCGAGGCTCTCCATGAAACCGCCTACGAAAAACGTTCATTTAAATAAAGTTGGAAATTATTTTTCTACAGAGAGCTTCACGGTTTGGCTGGCATTCGATAAATGGAAATAACGAAGAATCATAAAACATGGAGTGAAATCCTAATCGCAAGAATGGCCGACAAGTGGCGTACATAGAGGAAGTCTGGCCTTATGGTTGACGATTTCAAGTCACGCACTATGAGTCTAGCTTATTAGTATTGTTAGGAGCAGATATGCCAGAATACAGTCCTTACATTTCCCTCTCCACAATTGAACGTTTAGTGGTAGGAGGATTCTGGATGATATACATCTGGTATCTTTGGTTGACTTAGGTAAGAATGGGTTAAAATGGAAGCTGAATGAACGTCTTTAAGACGTCGTATGTCATTCAGGTTGCGATTTTTCGTAATTGCCTCTAGTACAGGGTGATCCTTACTTTCGTGGAAGTCTAAGATAGCCAGGGTCACAGCATCCGCCCACAAGGAGCCCTTTTGCAAGCCAATCCCGTAACCGGACCGTCCAAACAGTTCTCCGGCAGTGACTAATTCGCAGTCCTGGGCAGCCTCGAATTCCAAGCGAGAGCTGTCCCAGATGAAGGCCATGAGTTTCCTGGAGAAAATGTCAGTGTTAAAACAATAGAACGACATGCCACGCACGTCGTGATCGCGCGTATCCGTGAACCAGTTGCCAGCGCAATGGCTACAGGTTAGCAGTTAGTCTTACCCAATTTTAATGTCTCTGATGGCCTCTTCGGCAGTGTCGTAATTGTTTGCCTCCATGGTACGATACATGTTGGACAGTTCGACCTGTCGACGGAAGTACATGTCCACGGCCGAGCCCTTCACCGTTGCACATGTGAGATTCTCCATGGTGTTTCTCAGCTATAAATAGACAAGCCTTTGTGTAAATAGACAACTCATTTTTTATATTCAATTCATTAGCTTTTGGATATTGTATTGTGGTGAGAGTAACGTAATCGCGGTTAGCGAGCAACGGTGGTTAGTATTATATTTTGTGAATATTTTGTTAAGTATATGATCTAAGATAAAAGCAGGTCAGTGCATTTTAACGCAGATTTTGATACTCTATGTCACCTAATACTTTCATTTTGTTATAATTATTATTTAAATGACCGCCACTACCCCATTCTCCCTACGATTGCGCAAGCTCTTACTCGAGCATCGTTGATTCCAGTTAATTTCGTTTTCGGCCGTTCCAACACCAAGAATGCAGCCAAGTTGGCAGTGTACGAGGCCACGATGATCATCGCGAATCCTGCCCACACCATGCCCAGTACCCGAGCAGAGAAGCTTCTCGGAGTGCCTGTTAAATTAGAATCCATTAGATAAGCTTGCTAAATAAAAGTTACATTTATCATGCAACCTATTCTGATCTGGTCGTCCTTGCTTCATTAATTCTGACATTTGGGAATGGTCAGCGCTAGTACAAATGCTGGAAGCCGTTTAAACCGTTTCATTTTCCGTGTTATTGTAGTGGTAAGACCGCGGTCTGTAGGAAGCGCATAAGAATCATTGCATGGTTCCATTTTTGTCCTTGTTTAATCGATTTAATTATGCCTTCGTTGGCAAAGGAAGACATTAGCGGTCGCTAAAAATACGTTTCTTGGAGGTTCAATGTTAATGGTCGCTGGGAGAGGGGGACACACTCCACAGGACAATACAGAATTCCTTTTACACTGATTACAGGTAGACCTGGATGAGAGTGTACCGAGCTGTGGACTTTAGGTTTTTAGGAAGATTGCTGCTTTGTTTAACAACGGATCGACATTGCTCGAGGCATCATAAATCAGAGTGGGAAGGCTCTACGTAGACATTGATTCTGTACTTTCGAGAATGTTAATTCTCGTGTCGCATGCGATGTTAAGTACGGGGTATAACTTTCAAATAATAATTGGCTTGCAACGTTTGTTGATCCCTAGTAACGTTTACGACAAGTTTACGACTTGGTATTTGCTCCTTTTAACCTCTTCCAAATATGTATATGAAGATTGAAGGATTATTGCTGTTAATGTGCAGCCATTGAAGGACATTTAGACAAGTGACGGATATTGATTTTCTGCGCTGTCTAAGAAATGATGAAGTACAAAGAAGTTGAAGGAAGAAGCAAGGAGTTAAAAATTGCTAAGACTTTCCCCATGAAAATTTACGGACCTTCTCCAATTCCGCTGTTGAGTAAGACCCCCCAGGCGAACCAGATTGCGCTGGATAAGTTGAGGGCGTCCTCTTCGGTACCGTCAGTGTTTGCTAGCTTGAACCTCCCGAAAGGCGAGAACCGGTCGAGGAGGTACAGAACTAGAGCCACCACGTGTACCGACACCATCACCAGTATCCAAAGTGTGTTGCTGAACGGCTGCAGAAACGATACGAGGGTCGACGATCTCGAAGGCTGCGAATCAAGTCGTAGAAAGTCAGCTTTATGAACGGATTTAAAAGAATTACTATGCTAGGTATCTGCAGAGTAAAGAATATACCTTCTTCTCGAGGATAGTGATGCCCTGGTATTTGAAAGGTTTGCTAAACTCGATGAACTCCGCGCGTTCTGGGTTGATCGTCAAAGGAGCGACGATCATGTCTGCTCTTTCGTTGACTAGTTCCCCTATGAGACCCGTCCACTCTTTCTTTCCGCCCACTGTAAAGTTTACAAGTCAAACTCATTTCGTTTCCACGTTCATTGATCGAATTTTTCCACTACAATTTCTCACCTGAACTATTCTTAATCATGTAGCTGCCGAACTGTCCGTCGGGAGACAAGGCCAAGCTGTATGTGAAGTTGATGGTCTCCGATAGTTTCTCCAACAAGTCCATACAGTACCCCTTGCAACAATACGTTTTTGTAACTGGAAAGATTAGAACAGTTAGAATATATTAAGATAATTGTCCCACAAGTTTATGGGACGAGAAGGTGATTACCTTCTTTTTATAAACTTGAAATGTATGTTTCAAATATTAATTTAAACAGTAGGATTATTAGAATCTCTAATAACGAAGCTGGTGGCTATTAACGCAACTTTGCTGTATTAAAGGACTGTAAAGCTCTCGTTAGCTACCTTCATGTTCATTGGAGTTGAAGTGAGGACACAGAATCTCCTCAGGCTGGCAGGATTCACTGTCGGCGATCTCGCGGACGTATACGAACGGTTTTTCTTCGATCGTGAGCACTTTTAAATGCGTGGGGATCATAAAGCCTTCCGGTTTCGTTCGTAGTCGGCCGGGCCAAGTTATGTTCGATTCGTTCACCATTAGCTTCATCTTGGTGTTGTTCTGCTCCACGTTCACCTTTTAGATCAAAGTTTCTTGAACTGATCGAGTTCTTCAAGCAAGCGACAATTTCTGGACGAAACAATCCGGAAACATTTGGAACAAATGCCTACTTCCTCGTTAACTGAAAATTTACTTTAACACATTATCTACTAGCGATTGTTCCATAATTTTTTATAGATCCATTGCTGAGGAGTTTTTAATCCATGGCACTCAAAATTATCTTAACTTAAAAACGAAACTGATATTAATTGTATAGTTATCTATTAAATGAAAATAAAATTAATAATTTAGTTTTGGATTACTATGATAAAAAAGAAAATTTTCAAGCCTCCATTTGGTCCAGCATAATTATTGGAAAGCCTGTTAACAATGTTCTAGTAGATAACATGTTAAGTTTAATTTTAAGGGCACTACTGCGTCCCTGGCAATTTGTTCAAATTTAGATCTGCTATTTTCTGAAGCTTACAATAGGATAAAAATATTTTCCAACGGAGACCCGTTCGCCCTTTTCTTGGATATTGATGATGTGATACTCCGCAAAGATTCGGTCCCCGTTGTCGTCGAAAGCTACTCTTCCGGTGGAGCCTTTCGTCAGTACTTGTTTGCGGATGAATCTAAAACGATAAAGTTCGTGATAGCATAACTCTCAATCGCTTGAATCTTGTTCCGATTTAGCGTTACCATTAAAAATTAGACATTTCATTTGCAACAATTTAATAGTAACCATACCCGAACAGGCTTTTTCCAGTTTCCCAAATGGTGCCGGAGTCGCCGCAGTCCTTCGGCGGCTCCGTGATCATTTCCGTTTTGTTCATTTCGTTCAAAGCTGACACCAGCACCACCCTGCAATATACATCGTCTCAAATCACAAATGCTACGTACTGAGATAAGCTGATTTCTATTTGTTAACAGTTTCTTCCGTGGCGTGGACTCCTTCAAATTTGAACAGTCTTCTATCAGCAAAATAATAAAAACCAAATTTCCTTTGTTAGCTTGAAGCATGCATGAAAAATATAAGCTAGATGACTATAACACGAACGTTTGAATCTAATCAGTATACACTCCTATACGTAATAGTGCTGTTCAATCTGAAGGAACCAACAGGTGCCAGCAGAAGTCTAGTAAAAGATAGTAAAAGATATAATAGCGTTCTGGCTTGAGCGATTTAATTTCTAAACAAAATGTGTCAGACGAAACATGTTTGAAAGCTATCCTGAATGACCCTGAATTCATTGTGCGTATCCTAAAACGGCCTACCAGATAGCACATAGAAAAATATACCATCCTAATTTACTAAACAGAATTGACCTTCGTATATCTTCTGTGTGTCTAGGCACAACGAAAACAATTAACATATTCTGTTACTCTCGAAACCAAGCAAGTTTCGTCTGACACATCTTTTCGTGATCAGCAACCGAGCTATTCATGTGAACCGTTTTAGATGCCTGACCCTGGGTATGGCAAATGTTCCTGCGTTGCATGCGGCACATCTACGAAAAAGCTGTACGCAAGAAAGATTATATTTAGGCGATCAGAGCAACCGGCATGGCATTTTGCATGAGCAGTCGCAACCCAGGCATTGTATTTGTGTCGTTCTTGAGTCGTAGGTCTTCTCATGCGCGTGTGTCAGAGTCTTTCTTTCTTTCTCTCTCTCTTTCTCACGGTTTTTTGATGACGGAACAGGCAACATTATCTAGACACGAAGCTAACAGGTCAATGTACGATCAGAAGAAGAACTGACAGACTGTCCTGGATGTGAGCCTCCTCTTTCTCCGCGTTAATTAATTTCAAGCCGAGAAGACCTTCCGGTGCGTTCGGCGCATCTAAGGCTTGCTCTGTCACTATCCAAACGTATCCTGCGCCGGTCATGTTCAGGGCTGCGGCATCTCGGAAGATCACGTCCGCGTCGGTTTTCCTGTTGCCAAAAAATAAGGGGGCCAATCAATATTTGACTAGCACAAAACATACTGGAGGATAGGACACTTACGACGCGTAGAGCAGACATACTCTCGCTTGGGCTGATTTCATGTCCATCAGCTGCTGCATGAAATTCTCCAAACCGGGTTCGAACTCGATAATTGGATCCACCTGTTAGGATGGGAGCATTAATACTTTCTCGAGTAATTCTACTTTCTTGAATATATAACTTTATTCTTTAATTCATTCTGCACCTTCTGTAAACCTACCTGGACCTTGATTTCCACATACGCGTCCAAATTCTGCGAGGTGGTTTGAAACCGGCCAAGCAGAGCCCGGCCATCGGTGTCGGAGCTGTGGATGAAGATTACCTTCATGTAATTAAAGTGTTTGAGCAGATCCACCCAGACATCGGCCTGATGCGAGTACGGCGGCACCGTGCGTAGGAAAGAGACATGAATGTTCTGGAAGAAAAAAAGAAGATCTGTCACACGATTGTTTGCATCCTGGGGCACAGTTCGTAAACATACAATAAATCTTCAACGAGTATGACGCAATAATTCCGATAACGCGATACTGACGCAATGGAGGTATTACTCGGAAATCCTATTTGCAGCAAATCGTACGAATAACGTTACACGGAAGAGCATAATTAATCGCCTCCTTCGATTAGGCCTCAACGAGAAATTAAGCGAAAAAAATCTTGAAAATCGTTCTCCAATAATCTCCGCGGATCTTTCGCGTTTATGCGAAAAACCTGGGAACTAATGTCATAAATAATTCAAAATGTATTGCAGCAGTATTTTAAAAATTAATAACTTTTTTAAAATTAGTCAAAAACGACTTCAGTTTTTTTTCAGATGGTAGAAAGATTAGTTTACCGGATAACGTATAGAATAACTTTTCTTTTTAAATTGCTATCAGTCAGAATTGTGAAGAAAAAGTGAATGTCATGACCTTGAGTGTCATTAAAATTTAAAACGTGCCTTCATTAAATTTAAATAAGTTATATGCATACATAGAGTTTCAACGTGAACGAATTATTAGAATTTAATTGTAAGAAATAAATTTCTTCTTCACTTCAGTTTGTAGCAATTCAGCTAAAAAAGATTTATTTTGCACGAGGATCCTCTATCTGGTAATTATTTAAATTGCATCTTGAAGAACGATTCCGGAAGGCTCTCTCGATGCCATAATGAGATCCTTAGAAGTAGACACGAACTGCTTGGAACCTGTTCTGTAAATTATTCAAAACTTTAACATACAGTTCCGTCGTTAGTGCAGCTAAAAATTGGTAAAACGCGACGCGCTAAAATGTAAGACCGCTTTAAGACTATTATTTCCGGTGGAAAACGTTGGAGGGTTTCAATGTCGTCAGGACCGTCTTTGGTGACATTAAAAGTCGAAGAGGTGGAGACTCACTTTGTCAGAGAACGCAGAGTCTCTCGACGAGATGCCGATGACGGGTATATGGTAGAATCCGCTTGTGTAGGAAACAGCGGCCGGCGACAGATCTCCCGTTAGGGGATGAGAAACCACCACCGCGTACACCCTTTCCGCAATTAAGTAGTTACACACGCTCAATGCCGTTTTAATTGGATTCGCGTCCATTTGGATCACTGTGGGCGCGTAAGACACTCCTCTCCTCACATACTTTGAGTCTAAGTTTAAATTCTGAAACGAAACAATTTTATATCATACATACAACGGTTATTTTTCAATTTATAAATATATAGAAGAGGGCACCGGGAATTGAACCCGGGACTTCCGGTCACAGCCATTGGACTACCGCACTGACCCACGGGGACTCCCCTTCTTCCCTAATTTCTAACGACGTCTGTTTATTTGGTCTGGGGCTCCTGATCCCACATAATTGATAATATTCCGGATTATTCACTACTCCATTTATGAATCCTATAATTGATGATATTTAGGACTCTTTGTTGCTTCATTTATCAATTTTTGTAAATTTATATCACAGCATTGTTGATCCTATCCATACCGGCTATAGCAGGACCTATGTGTAGTTAATGCTAGGTTCACGGGACCTGTAAAGATGCGTCCACGAGGAATTATTAAACGAATTCATTTCTTTAGGTATGTATTATTATAAAAATTCTTATTCTTATAAAGTAATGCAAAATAGTCACTTTTATTGCTGCGTAAACCTCAAATTGCGTTGAAGTTCGAAAGAGGTTCGAAATTCAAAGTGATCTCTTCTTGATACTAGGTACAATCGTGCAGCCACAGCTATGTTCACTGAGTAACGACTATCATCCGAATCGACAATTGAGAATCGCCCGAAGATTTCCGATACGTAAAAGTATAAAAGAAAGAAGAATATATTTTGGCGCGAAGCGAGCGTCTCGTTGTTATGTAACTCCTTGGATGGAGCTTGTTCGGTATGGAGTGAACACCGATCGCCGTATGATGGCGCTGACGACGATGACAAACGAAGGTGATCGCACGTGACAAAAGTGACAGTGAAGTATAAAATGAGAGGAGTATATGCCAAAGAGAAATTGCTAGAAAGGACAATAGAGGACCGGCGTTCCAAAAACATGTGACGAAGCTAAAAAGCAATATGCCAGAAGCGAAACGTACAAAAAGACGACAACGATTCTGTAACGGACATTCGAGGGTGAATGTCTTCGCAGGATGGCAGAGTTTGGGATCGGGACCCCTCAGACCAAATACGTATGGAAATTAAGAAAATTCGGAGAGCTCCGTGGGTCTACGAGGTTAGTCGATCTATGATGATCTATGATCAAGAAAAATACAGGTTCGATTTCCACTATGATGGATCTCTGTTTTTCCTATGGTCCTATAATTTGGGGTTCAGTCAGGATGAGGGAACACCGATCGCCGCAAGATGGCACTGGCGACCACTTGCTACATTGTATACAAAATTGACTTGGCATTTGTCGAGATCATAAGTTTTACATTTGGTAAAACAAATTCTGGCGATACGCTCTTAAGTCTCTTGCACTATAATGAGCCATAGTTCTGACTTCAAAAAGAACTTACTTACTTAAGAAAGTCCGTGTCGATTTTACAATGGATTTAAGTTTTGATTTACACCACAATTTTGTCCACATATGGAAATTCTAATATATTCAGATCTGTCTTTATGCCACCTACCGAAAATCGGCACGAACTTTCCAGACAACCTGTTAAATACACAGGGTGTCCCGTTTAAATCAGTCCCCTTGAATATATCTGAAATTATTTATGAAATTATTAATGATACTGGAAAATGTTTCAAACAAAGTTTATACATTACTGTTTCTCCTGATAAATGCTAGTAGTACTATAATGTTTACCTTCTGGCAATTGATATTAAGATAGCTTTACTATTAAAGAAGTTAATAGCATTTCACAGGAGGTAACAATTCCATTAAAAAACAAAAATACAGTTGACCTTCAGGATCCAAGGATCCAAATCCACCCAAAACAATTCTATTTTGTCAATAAACACAAATTTCATTGTTCCAGGTAACCACGAAGGTCGAAGAAGTTTTAATTACTGGAACCGCGGAAAGAAATCGCGGGCTTGAAATCGTGCTCGAGGCTATTCAGTCGTGACGAATATACAATCGAAATGGAAGAGTGGCGGTAATTGGACGGGCCTTCAAGGTTTTTTTCTAATTAAAATATTCAATCGGTCGAACGCGAAGGGTGGTAAGGTCGTCGAAGCGTTCGCCACGGTATTTCGTCTGAATGGACCCGCCTCGAGAACAACGAGAGCCGCGTTGTGTTTACTTACTTTGAGTTTCTGCTCGAAATGACTTTTGCTCTCGTTCGACAGTACAGCGCCGATCTTGAAGTGGGTGGGATTGTTGGCCTGGAACACCCCGTGTCCGGTGTGATTTTCGTTCAAGGCATGGGAGAAGGAGAAGGCCTCCCAAATCAGGAGGAGGAACAACAATACACCTTTGTACCTCGCCATCGCCGGGATCGATCTGCGGGAGCAATAATCATCCGGTAATGTTCGCCAGCGTAATAATGACCGCGAATCCAATAAACAAATGATAATACAAATTTATATACATGTTACAGGGAAAAATTATAGCTTCATGGTGCCCGGTGTGGTGAACGATTACCGTCGATACTCTTTCGACCGCGTTACGAGCAATCACAAGCCGTTCCTCTCCTACCCGCGGATTCCTCGAGCGGTACCGACCGGAAGTCCAGCCACAGATCGTTCACGCGGTTCTCGTAAAGATCCGATCCATTTGGAAAACGGTTCACGCCCTTCTCGAGTTTCCCTACAAAACGGACGACCAGCGTCAACGTCGAGCGCGAAGGTGGATCTGAGAGACAGAACTCGGGGACTCATTGATCCGTTCGGATGCTGCGCGCACAGTCTTCGTCCCCACTATCGCGCGATTTTCGGCTGTTTTTCTGGTTTTTCGACGGATCATTACGGCGGTTTTCCGACCAGGCCCGTGTATCCTTCGTTCCTTTTTTTTTTCTCTCTATCTCTATCTGCTCGGACATCGACGACATTCGATCGGTCGCAAATAACCGTTGCAGAATCATGACGAAACGCTCGCGGAGCGATCGATCTAGGAAGCCGCGTGCGGCCGACGAATCCTCGGCAAAGTCGAGCGATTGGGTAATGCAACCGGTCGTTCGATAGTTTCGTCGCGCGAACAAACGGACCGCGAAGACGTCATCGGGGACCGTCGAGGAAACTAACGGAGCGAGAGAAACGCTCTCCGCCAAGTTTCCAGCTGTCTCATAATAAACGTCATATCGACAGGTAGCCGTCGATCGGTAGGATGCTGTTCGGGGATCATGAATCGTTCGCGAAGGATCGGTTGGATCGGTTGGATCGCATGAGGATCGAAGGCGGCGACGGGCAAGTGGGTCGTCCGCAGAACAACAAACCGATAGGCCCTCTTGTATTGTTCAGGAGGCCACGTGGTGGTGACTACCGCGAGATGCCAGTGCGTCGACGGTGGATATCGATCCCGTAAGTTTCCATTCGGTGGCGACCTCCTCTGCGTGCGCACCACTTTCATCTCGGTTATTTACCAAGTGCCCTTAGTCCGAGTCAGGAGAATCCTGGGGAACGTGTAAATGGTGAGAAGGAGGACGACGGGCAGGTAATCGGAGTCCGAGAGGAAACGGAACAAGAGGAGACGAGAAGACGACGGACAAGGGAACGAAACCTGAGAGACAGAGAGTGAGAGAGAGAGAGAGAGAGAGAGCAAGAGGGTGGTGGATCGACGAGGGTGTACACCTCGGGACAGTTGGCACATCTTGGAAGGGACAACGGATCGGCGGGGAATCGGTGAAACAATAATAAGAACGAGATAAGGATAGGAGAGAAAGGTAGTCGGAGACACCCGTGGTCCACCGATCAGAGTCGTCCAAGGGAAAAGACACCGGTGTGATTGGCGCCGTTCGAGACACCCGCTGCGGTAAAGGAAGGTGGCAACGAAGCGGCTGGGTGACAGGAAGACAGTTTGCCAAAGTCCAGCGAACGAAGAGAGGCCAAGTAACGTAACTCCAATGTATTACGGTCCCCCGGTTGTGAACGAAGCCACTGAAATATGTCGTTACCACGAGAATGGAGCATCCAGGATTCGGTCGAGCGTGATCCTGTCGCCTGCGCGACAGCGTCGCAGGAGATGGTCGGCACGACCGGCATCGACGAGAATATGAATCAACAGAATCAGCTGGGCTCGCTGTTGTCCATACACTCGGCGCCCGTGTTCGATCTGAGCACAGGTGTGCCGTCGCCGAAAAGGCCGGCCTCGCTGGCGGTGCAGGCGACGGCCACCTCGACGCCGGTCGTGCCACCCCATCTGCAGAGCCCGGACACCATCGAGGACGAGGACAACGACAACCTTCTGACGATCTCGAGCCTGACCGCGAGGCCGTTGATCGCCAAGTCGCGCGAGTTACGCTCGAACAGAAGCTCCGCCGCGAAGAAGAAGAAGAGGAACGAGATCAAAAAGCCGAGGAACATCACCTACGTGCCGTTAGACGGTGGCTACGGATGGGTCATCGTGTTCGGGGCGTTTTTCGTTCAGTTTTGGGTCGCCGGATTGGTCAAATCGTACGGCGTGCTATACGTAGAGGTCATGGAAACGTTCAAGGACTCCTCGGCCTCGGTCGCATCCTGGATACCGGCTATCCTGTCCTGTCTCTGTCTGGCACTCGGTGAGTAATGCCCCCGTCTTCGATTCGAATCGATCGGACGGAAACGACGCCAGTACGCGAAGGATAACGCGTTCCGTTTCCAGGGGGTGGTTTCGGGAAACGTTTCGGGCACGCTTAACGCATTCGCTGTCCTTCGACTCGGATCTGGGTCACGCCGAGTTTTACATGTGAGCCGTTCCATGCGAAACTGGTGTCAGTCGATATTTGTCTACCTCGTTTCAACGCCGCGTCCTCTTCGGAATCTCGTATGATCATTCCCATCGATTCGCCATCATCGAGAATTCGATGCAACAAACTTGTAACCGTCTCTCGATATCCTTCGATTTTATGGAACTTTTAATTGATAACTGGTTAACCTGTTCGCGGCGGTGTCGCGTGAACTGGCCTAAAACCATACACTGGCAATGGTCCAGTTCGATCTTGACGTACCACTACGTCACTCGTCGATTCGATCGGCACTTAGTTGACCGACTCAGCCTCGGCTGGGTTAACTGCTTCCATTTTGCATAATTTTTTATTTTACGACTCGTATACGATCAAGTCGGTTCTACTTTGACGTACCAGTGCGTCATTGGCGGATTTGGCGAGGAACTCGACGGAGCAATGCGTCTAAGTCGCGGACAAGCTAACTGGTTCCATTTGCATAATTTTTCATTTTATGACTCGCGTACGATTATGCCAGCTCGTCATCTGTCGATTCGGCAAAGTAGGAACTCGACGAACCAATTCGCCACGGTTGCGGATAGCCTAACTGGTTCCATTTGCATAATTTGTTTAATAAACGAGTCGTGTACGATTCAGTCGGTTCGACTTTAACAGATTCGGCCGATAGGAACTCCAACCGATGCGCCTTGGTTGGGGGCCGGTTATCTGGTTCCATTTGCATAATTTTTTCATTTAACGACTCACGTACAACTGTGAGTCAGTTCAACTAGGACGTACCAGTGCGTCATCGGCAGATTCGGCTGGTAGGAACTCGACGGACCAATTAGTCACAGTTGCGGATGACCTAATCGGTTCGATTTGCACAATTTGTTTAATAAAAGACTCGAGTACAATTAAGTCCGTTTAACTTTGACGCACTAGTACATCATCTGCAGATTTGACTAGTTTGAACTTAACGAACCAATACACTTCTGTTGTGGAAGGCCTAATCTGTCCGACTTACACAATTAGTTCAATAAAAGACTCGAGTACAATTAAGTTCGTTCAACTTTGACGCAGTAGTACGTCATCGGCGAATTCGACTAGTATGAACTCGACGGACCAATTCGTCTTTAATTGCGGATGGGCTAACTGCATCGACTGACACAATTTGTTTAATGAAAGACTCGAGTACAATTAAGTCCGTTCTACTTTGACGCACTAGTACATCATCTGCAGATTTGACTAGTATGAACTTAACGAACCAATTCGCCTCGGTTGGGGATGGGCTAACTGCTTCGACTTACACAATTTGTTTAATAAAAGACTCGAGTACAATTAAGTCCGTTCGACTTCGACGATTTATATGCGTCATTGGCAGATTTGGCCAGTATGAACTTAACGAACCAATTCGTCTCGGTTGGGGATGGACTAACTGCTCGAACTTACACAATTTGTTTAATAAAAGACTCGAATACAATTAAGTCCGTTCGACTTCGACGATTTAAATGCGCCATTGGCAGATTTGGCCAGTATGAACTTAACGAACCAATTCGTCTCGGTTGGGGATGGACTAACTGCATCGACTGACACAATTTGTTTAATGAAAGACTCGAGTACAATTAAGTCCGTTCAACTTTGACGCACTAGTACATCATCTGCAGATTTAACTAGTATGAACTTAACGAACCAATTCGCCTCGGTTGGGGATGGACTAACTGCTCGAACTTACACAATTTGTTTAATAAAAGACTCGAGTACAATTAAGTCCGTTCTACTTTGACGCACTAGTACATCATCTGCAGATTTAACTAGTATGAACTTAACGAACCAAT
>CM052085.1:5596857-5614050 GCA_028453745.1 Agapostemon virescens
ACGCTTCGGTTGCGGATGGCCTAATCGGTCCGACTTGCACAATTTAATAAAAGACTCGAGTACAATTAAGTCCGTTCGACTTTGACGCACCAGTACGTCATCGGCAAATTCGACTGGCATGAACTTAACGAACCTGAAACGGCTCCTGTACGACTCGCGCGTGCTTCGCCGATAAAAGGACTCTCGCATAGGGAACCTTGACGGTTTTTTCCAACAGAGAATGCATCCTTCGTCCAGATTGCATTTTAGAATCGTACGCTGGAAAACGAACGGGTTATCGTTGCGTCGCCGTTTGCGGATCGAACCATACAGGTTGTCGATGGTTTGAATGTTTTGTTCGATATTCTAGCTCCTGTGACGAGCATGCTCTGCCAGAAGTACAGCTGTCGGGCGGTCGTCTTCGTCGGAGGATTGTTCTGCGCTTTAGGACTTACTCTAAGTTACTTTGCCACGAGCTTGATACACCTCTTTTTTACTTTTGGAGTTCTAACAGGTTTGTGCAGGCGGTCGGTATATATCGCGCGACTCTTTAACGTTGAAACACGGTAGCGTGGTATCTGCTCGCGACAGAATACGCTCATGTGTTTCGTAACATCCTGATCGGTGCTGTATATGCATTTCGAACCTATATCTGAACAACGGAGACTCGTTACGTAACCGGGCCTCTGAGCGCTAACGATTCGAAATAGAAAATCGGAAAACGATGGTGCAACCAATTATTTCGTATAATTAGCTATTTCTATTTGAACACAGTCGTCCGGGCCACGGATTCGTACTCGAAGTGTCTCAACTTCTCCTTTAACACTGGAACTACCAAACCAGTCATTTTTACTGGTCACTAGTTTTTTCTTTCGCAATTATTAAAATTATAAAAATATTTTCATCAGAAATTTTTGGATGTGCTTCTTTGATAACGTATACCTTAGAATAAGAATTGTATAAAGCTTTAACCCCTTGCACTCGAAGCTGTTTTAACTGGAAAATCAAAACACTTCTTCTGACCTACGATATTTTCATTCTACATTCACTATTTCACCGTATGTTTATGGATTTCTTTACTGTTACTCGTCCTTACAACCGTTCAATTTTTATCTATCTTTTAAATATAAAGATAGCGATGTTAAAATTGTTTAACACTCTGACTGCCATGTCACCCGTATATGGGTGACAGAATTATTTGTCCATGTTTAAAAATAAATTTGTACGCTAATATATTCGTTGCACTCAATTTAGTTGAACTGGATAATTATGTGTCAGACATTTTAAGTTTTCAATTGTTGCTACATTAAATAAATTACTTTGATTTTGTGGAATTTTTGAGGCTGTTGGTTAGGCAGTTAAGTGCTAAGGGTTAATAGATGTAGTCTCGTTATTATTAACAATGTATATCGTTGGATTTATTGTTCGGTAGTTCTAATTGTTAACACTTTGACTGCCACGTTAGCCATGTACAGCTGACGGAATTATTTAGTCTCGTTTCTAGATGAATTTTAACGTTGATAGATTGATTGTATGAAAGTTTTGATGGTGACCTAGAAAGTGCAAGAAGATGGCCAGGAGTATTCTACATTATACATTTTATTTTTTCAATTTTCGTTTCGTTCAACGTCTCGTTTCGATTTTGTTGAATTTTCGTGGCTGGTTAGCTTGGCAGTCAAAGTGTTAAACGCCTCTCCTTGAACTTTCTGCTCCGTCGTCGACGGCGACTTCTTTTTAATACCATTTTCTTGGTGACAAAAGTTACTGCAACATTTTTATCGTTAAAAATGTTACAGAAGACAACAGACAATTTATATCTGTTATGTTGCTACGTGTACTTTAATGCTTATATATTGATTAGAAGAGAATAAAGTTTAATTTCGTCGAAAAAGAACGGCAGAATATTTATATTTGTTAGAATTTTTATAAAATCATCATCACGAGTCTGACTCGTTATAATATAGCAAGGGGTTAACGACGAAACACTCGATTTGAGAACTTGGGCAACGCGTTAACCCTTTGCCGTAGAATAAGACACGTGATGGACACTTTGAGTAGAATCTATCGAATATCTAGATAGCGGATTTTATGCATTTATTTGAAAAAAAAAAAATTGGATAAACAGTATCGATGCACTGTTCTCAAGTTTTTGAAGTTGTTAAAAAAGATAAGAGATTTCCTTGCAATTGGTGTAGAGAATTGTAAGTTTTGCATAAAGATCCGCAGTCTGGTTACATCTTTTTGACGAAATACAATTCTTTCTTTTTATGGCACGTGGAATTGTGCGCACGCTACAAATATAATTGTTCGTGGTTCCTTTCGAGTAAAGGAGCTCTAATCGGCGGTGGACAAAATTGATTGGCAAGGGGTTGATAATTATTTGCATGGTAGCATTGGATATTTTCGCGTTTATGCAAACGCGATAGTTCGCACGTCCACGCGGAAATGCCAGGGGTTACGTAATCATTACTGATGAGTCTGTCGTAAGCCTTGTCCCTTTGGAGGATGACCGTAACGTTTCCCCAACGTTGCAGTTAACTCCGCCAGTACTTGAGAGACCCGCTAATAACGATTGTGAAAGTAACTTACACCTGGAAGGCTTAGGAGTCACGACTACATAACAGTCGCAGAGGTGTTCACTCTTTGCGGTCCTACAGTCAGTCGCATAATTATCGGCGCATCCTTTAAATCGGAATATCTTCTTCGTAAATCGACGAAACGACTTCACGTTTCCCGCTGTATGAATTAATTGACTAAACAATGAAAATTTTGGAAAATTTGCGTTTTCTCTGATACACGAAAAATATCGAATGAAAATCCTTCATTTGGGCCAGCAATGACGATTTTTAAAAATATATTTTGTACATCCACATATTTTCTATACGTTCTGGAAATTTCACACACAATTAATTAATTGCTTTACTGCAATTTATCCTTGTAATCTATTATTCTGACTCCGCACAATTTTCCCAAAATTTTGTAATCTGGCAAACTAGTCGTTCCATCTTGGCAAAAATTGAATTTCAATTATTGTGTGTCCTTGAATTCTATTATTCTGACTCCGCACAATTTTCCCAAAATTTTGTAATCTGCTAATTCAGTCGTTCTAGCTTGGCAAAAATTTAATTTAAATAATTGTGTATTTAAAACGCGTGCCATCGATTATGTGAGTGACTGTATGCCTGGTCGGACTGGACATCGCGTATCGTCCCAACTAGTTTTCATCGGTTGACCGACATGGAGTTTTTCTCGCTTCCAACTGGCGTTGATGCTGCCAAGAATGTGTTTCGTACTGCAACGATAAAATATTTGTTAGCAAGGAAGAAACGAACAAGTTTCTTGTGTCGGGAAAAATGAAAAACTTCAAACGTGTTATTTTGTAATAATAATCCTGAGGAGAGCGTAGAAAACTGTTCGAAGAAGCAACGTGGAAGGAGAGACGTAATCTTTTAATGTTTTTTGGTACTAGGTATCGGTGGCGGCCTGTCGACGACGCCGGGCATCATCATCGTTTCACAATACTTCAATAAGCACCGCGCATTGGCGAACGGGATATGCGTGTCCGGCACGGCCGCCGGCAGCTTCGTATTCCCGCTTCTGATCGAGGTCCTGGTGGAGAATTTCGGTTTCCACGGGACCATACTGCTTTTGGGCGGTTGCATGCTACACGTGTGCGTGAGCGCGACCCTATATCGGCCTCTGGAGAACAATTACGCTCCTCCCGAAGCTCTGGACGTCGTCGAGAAGTCTGAGAAGGTTGAGAGCGCAACCGCGAAAGAGTTAGAGGCGGCGAAGCAGCAGAAGCTCGACTTAATATTCGCGAACCATGACTCGACTACCAAGCATAATCTGTTAAACGAATTGTTCCACCAGAACGGCGTGGTGGCGGTCGAGCTGACCGACAGCGAGGAGGAGAAGGACGTGATCGGCGAGTGTCTCAGGATGAAGCCGATCTCGAAGATACGTAGCTCCAGTATATTGCACAGCGTCGAGGATCTGTCGACCGACTCGACGTGCGTTTACAAGGCGAGATCCTCATTGAGGTCGTTGAGATCCTCGATCACCGCCGTCTGTCCCCCTACCCAAACCGAACCCCAAGTTCTCCCCGAGGAACCGAAGACTATTATGCAGAGGATAATGCAGTACATCGATCTGTCTCTCCTGAAGAACCCGCAGTTCATCATGATGTGCTTCTCGGTCAGCCTGATGTCCACCGGAAGCCCGTACATGCTCTATTATCTTCCAGCATACGTTCATGCTGCCGGCTACACTAAATCCGAAGCGGGATACCTCGTCGCCATTTCCGCTGTCCTCGACTTGTGCGGAAGACTTGGGCTTGGATGGCTCTCGGACTTGCAGTTGTTCGATCGACGGAAAGGATACATTGGAAGGTAATTCGTTGACTAGCCTGTTCGGGAAACAAAGCCACGGATTAACATTCATGTCTGTACGATTCTTAACACTAGGTTTACTGGGTCACATAAGTTTCAGACTGTAAAGATGTAGCCATCGGTAAGCAACCAACAAATTTAATTCTTTGTATATTCTTTAAGAAATTACTAAAAATCAGGATAGTTACTTTCTTGTGATTTTTAGAAAATAACGTCGGTCACTTGTAGTGCGCTGTAAATCTAGTGTTAATACTATAGTCTTTTCAACGAAACTAGCTGGGAAATGTAAGCATTCGCACACAATTTTAATATTATATAGGGTGTTTCGTCTAAAACAGGACACCTAAATATCTCCACTACCTCTGAAAATACGAAAAATGTTTCTAACGTAATCTAAATGGTTTCAAAAGATGAATCAGATGGAAGAATCGGTGTTTGTAAATTGTAATTTTTTAATCGTTTCTCCAAGGTCACTCGTGTGTTTTTACATATATATACACACAGTTTTTGTTGTTGTATGTTATAGCAAACATTATTGTGCATACAACCACTGTTTTTTTTACACCTGATACAGAAGGAGACATAAAAATTCATGAAGATATTCGAGCGATTTTCTATGCTCCAACCTGTATATTTCTAAAGTTTGCTTTCCCGGTGTCCTTTGAAGTTTAGAACGCGTGATATATTAGTCTCAGAGACATAGATACATGGGCCATGAGACTGCTGAAACGTAGCATCTTAAAATTGTATAAAATCTCCCAGAATCCGAAGTGCAATGATGGGGAGTGGTTCCGCGACATTTCCGCATGAAAAGAAAATTGTTAAAGAATGTATGAAGATAGGTTGTTGGTTGTAAGGTCAAAGGTGACTATAGCCACCCATTAAAATTTAATCGGGTACCGGGCAATTTTGCTAACGTTGTAATGGAACGTAGTTACTTGTACGTCTTGCGAGAGAGGATTATCTAATTTATTAACTTATGTAATTTTTTCTGGTCCTGTTTGACAGTGTCGTCGGTGCTGGTGTAGCTGTGCTGGCAATCCCGATGGCTCACTCGTTCTACGTGCTGGCATGCTCTGTTGGCATGTATGGACTTTGTCTGGGTTGTTGGTTTCTCTTAGTTCCCGTCCTTCTCGCTGACCAATACGGCACCGACAAAATATCCTCGACCTACGGTCTCGTTAGGATGTTCCAAAGTGTCGGAGCTATTTCTATTCCGCCTTTAGCAGGTATTTACACCTCAACGTACAATGTCGAATATTAAGACGCTTTTGAAAAGATTAATAGTACACAAGTTTGATGAGTTCAAAGGTGCTCGAATATTCTGCATGGTAGTGTCGATTAAGGTATTGTTTTGTCGCGTCTTCTCGCGCCGAGATCATTATGTCGATTGGCTATTATCCGGATCAAAAATGATTCCAGGTTACCTGCGCGATGTAACTGGAAGTTACAGCGTATGTTTTCTCTGCATGGGAACGTGCATGGTCATGGGTGGTCTACCAATGCTCCTGGTTTTTAACGAAGTATCGAAATCATCGAAGATGACCGTTAAGGCTGAGAACGGTGATACGCAAGCAGAGGCGACTGTGAAAGAATAAAGATATTTTGCAAGTGTGATTTAAAAAACCAAAAAAAAAAAAACTACCAAAAAAAAACAAACGAAACCGAACGAATGTGTAATAGAGAATTAATAAAAAAAATCACAACATTTGTCGCTACAATTAATCCACTATGATGTATTGCTTGGTTCAGTTGTATTCGTACAGAAAAAAAAAAAAAAAACAAAAGATATATATGATAAATACCTCGTTCGCGGCAGGTAAGGATGATTTTCATAAACTTTTATAAATGCACGCCTTCTAGATTTATTGGTAAATGAACCCCCCCTCATTTACAATTATTCTTAAGTAAAAAGAACTTAATTATAGAACGAATATTGTTGTATGTACATTGTAATCTGCCTTATATATATTTATATAATATATATATATATAACAGTATGTACATCATATTTACATGTTACATTATGATTATTTGTAGAAAACGAAGAATTGCGGCAGGTTCTGCGATGAAAGAAACAATCTTACTAGAAAATACATATTTTTCATACAAAAAGAAAAAAAAAGACAGATGTAATTTAAACACAGTGGTCTTTAATAAAAGTTATATTCTTTTCACGTATACTGCCTTTGCTTTTCTTTTAGTATATAGAAGGTAACTCGCCATAAAAACGATACTCAAAATACTCAACGAACTACCATGACACAGTATAAAATAAAGGTACAAAGAATTGATTGTAAAGCATGTGTATAAATTTTATCATTAAAAACAGTCTTTCACATCTATTACTTTACCTACTTAATCCATGCACAAAATGATCTAATACTATCTGAATGCCTTGCAATGCAATTAACAGACTCCAATACCTGTATCAAACGATCGTATTGGAGTTAACCAGTAAGAGATGCTAGCGAATCTGATAAGAAGAGACACATCGATAAATAAAAAGAATCATGTCGGTTTCCAAGCCACCACTCTCATTTTGTTATTTAATTCTTGCAATATTAAAGAGCATGTCAGCTGTTTCTCTGGCGACAAACCATTGATCCCTTCCATTTCGTCATCATCATCTCCTAATCCATTATTACTCCCACTCTTTCCTTTAGCTTTCACTTTTCGCTTCTTCTTTTTATTTAATTGTCGGCAGTCAATGTCGTTAGCTGCATCTGTTGCTTTTCTTATCTACAGTAAATAATTTTTGTATATACCTTAATTCTTTTTACATCATACATAGAAGCTTTACGATACGATGGCTTACTTTAGCACTTTTCTTTGACTGTTTGTCATATTCTAAAGCATCATAATAATTTGGTTTCTCCCGTTTAATTCGATTAGTCCGTCTAGTTTTCATTACCCCGCTATCAGGACTTGGAGGACTCTTAATAGAATTGCGTCTTGCATTAAAAAATGAATGACCACATGGACATGCTTTGCAGGCAACGGGCACCTTTACAGACAAATTATAAAATTAATATACAGCAAATACTTTGTTGTATCCATGACTGATATGTGCACAAAATAAAATTTATTATCTATAAGAAAAAAAATATTCACATTTTAATTTCTATCAAATTAATTTATAAAATATTTTTAAATGAAGGTGCATAAATTACCCATTTTCAATAAAACAGGTTATTTTATTCATTAAATATTTTAGTAACAAGTCGTTCCATTTCTCTGCTTATGAATTTATTTTATGGTTATTTAATGTGATTGTAATAAAAAACACAATATTTTAATATCTCGAGCAATTTATAAGTACGCACGAATAATAAATTACCTGCAGTTCACATTTTGGGCAACCTTTGCTGATTGTTTTAGTCTTTGCCATATTACAAAAAAATATTTAATAGCGATTAGGTTATTTACAATTAAAAAATACGACTAGGAACATATATCGTTAAACCATATCACGAAGTAATGACATCACAGCACAAAAATAACTTATGTATCGGTGAAGATGCATTTTAAGAGCCCTCACTGTGACGTTAAATACTTTTTGCTTCCCTTAACATCACGCTAATAGATAATGACAGTCGTAATGAACAAAAAGGAGTACAATAGAAAATAATTCGTGTTGCAATTGACAGATGGCGGTGAAAGGCAATTAGGAGAATGGACCAATCACGGAATTTTAGTTGCTTTTATCGCGAGTGTTGTTTGTGTTTCCTAATACACCAATATTTAAGTTTCCCAATAGTAACTGATTAGCGTGCTTTATGATTTCCATTATGTAATCCCAATTAATCAACTAAATATTGAAATAACAAAACTAGCTTAGTATTTTAATCTCATTTTATAGATATCACTGTTTCTATATATTATTATTAAAAATATTCTTTACACACACTTATGTCACGTACCAACTAAGTATAACAAATAATACTCACTTATTCATCACAAATAAAAAAAGGTTACACTGACTTCGAGATAAATATTCTACATGTGCGTTGCATGTATCTTTTTTAATTACGTTATGTTGGTGATAATATATAATTGTTATCTTGAGTTATATCATTACGTGTTTTTTCTTAAGATGCATGCCATTGTCCTTGAGACACTTGTTTAATCTTTCTGCTTTAATCTAGAACTTGTTATGGCGAGACATTGAACCTTATTGTTAGGTTAAGATTTGTTGATACTGCCATAAAGGCTACCATTGCTCCTGAAGTATGCCCTGCATTTCTCAGTTCTTTTCTACGAGAGTTTCAAGTCGTTCGAATTTTAAGGTCATAAGAAAATAAATTTCATCTACAATGATTTTATTTGGCAATGAAAAATATTATATTTTAATTAATCGATATATCTACGCGATCGATATTAATCTTCACTTTTTTTTAACCTTATCAATACGCAATTATTTAAAACATAATTATAATTATTTTTTATATATTATCGCGGCAAAACAAACGAACAAACAAAAGTTTCTAAAATGCCTTTCTTATCATACATATTAATTTCCTGTATTTTACAATATGATTCAATGACGCGTGAGACATTCGAGTGTAAGGGAACACTCAAGTTTCTATCTAAAAAAAATAATCAACCATCTTTGATATATCTCGTGGACAAATAATCCACTTATAGAAATTCCTTACTCGACCTACAAGTGTAACTTGAGTTCTATTTGTTTTGATTCAGTTAAAGATTTCAATGAACATTTGCTTTGGTTTACCACAAACAAATTCATATATGTTTGTACCACTATCGATAAGAATCATCTGTAGCATCTATCTTTCCCACAATTATTTTCTTCTGCCTACCATAAAACTTCCAGATGATTACGAAATCTTCCGAATCCCCTATTGATAGTTTACGATCGTGTCAATGTTCCCTTCCTCGATACAATTTCCTTATCAGAACCGTACTATTCACTCGATGTATCGAACGTAATCGTATTCACGGCGAAACTCTCTCGAGCCGTGACACCAATATCGCCATTACAGAGTTATCGACACGTTTGTCTGACCGTCACATACATAATCTGTTTAAATCTTATCGCATCATTAAATACTTGGTTTTTCTTTGCTTCAAGTATTTTGATTTTTTTCGTCATTGGTGGTCAAACTATCGGACGCACTTATTTCCTATTTTCTTATCTCTTTTCCTAGGAACCGAACGACCTTATCGTTATCATTTTTCGGTTTAGCGGAATTCGTAATCAATCAATTAAAAAATAAGTTTTTACCTTTACTTAACCGACTCCCTTCTAACCTATAACCATTTCATGGTTAGGAATAGTTATTTCTCTAAGTTTCAGATAGTCTTCGTTGTCGCACGTTTTCTACTCTATTAGTCACTACTGGTACCTTCCGACTTTGGATATTTATTAACATTCTTCAACGCTTCGGACCGTTTACCAGCCGCTGAATGTAACGGCTGTTCAAGGTCACACTTAGGAACGCTCGCTTTGTTTTCAGCGCGCGTTTTACAACGATTCTCGGAATCGTTGTAATCGTCGCCGTGTTTCCGCGTTACAGCGCATTTCGACATGCGTCTACATTCACGCGGCCCTATATGTCGATCTTTCCTGATCCTGCCAGATGATCTATCGCTGCAGCCTGTTTTCTGATCGATCGGATCAGGCGACGCGACTCTCAGATAAGGACAATCGCAGCGACAGCACACCAGCCTCAGATCTTGAACATCGATTCGGTTTACCCCTTCCATTCGCCCCGGCAAATTGAAATTCTTCAAGTGCTGCTTCGTTTTCTCGATGCAACCGTGAAACTTCAATTTTGTTCGTTTGTACATTTTCTCGTACGCGATGGTCTTCTGCCTTTCGGAACAATTCATCGGGATCGGCTCGCGAGCGTTTATGTCCGTCGCGAGATCTCTTCGTCGATTATTATCGCGATAAACATCTTCGCAATTCTTGCAGAGCACGCGCTGCGACACGTCTACTTCGTCTAGGAGGCACCTGTAGTTGGGAGGATGTTCGACATTCAAACCGGTTAGATCCTGTAATTTGCAACGGCCACAGACAAAGTTTTGCAATATTTGAGGCTGCTCAGCTCGTACACAATTGTTTGCTTTCTGATTTACGTCGATTCGAACTCTTTTCTTAACAGTAGTTTTCGTATCCGAGTTCTTTTCGTTAAATACTAATGATCCCCTATCTAGTGTCACCGGTGTACTTTTAACGCTCTCTTTCAGAATTATGTTTCCTCCCTTCGCTATGGTATTAACGTTCTTCCTCGAACACCTCGGTAATTTTGAATTATGTAGATCCGTTATCTGATTAATTTTATTCTGCTTACCGTTCGCGATGCACTTCAAAGTACGCTCGTCCGTCTGAAATGTTTTGTCATCCTGCGGCGGCAAATTTGACTCGCATTGTACCGAGTATGGTGTATCCTTTATTTTGTTATGTTGTTTCGTGGTGTCGCAGTGATTCACCATTAAGGATTCTGTTTCTGCCTCGTCATCCGCATCGTAATTAATGACAATTTGTCCAATAGTGTTTTTCTTGAAAGTGGAGAGCCGCCACGGCCGTTTCGTCACTTGTAATTGGTTAGGCGAATTTTTCCATGGATCAGGGATTCCTTGTATGAAGGGCAAACCCATATCGTTCCAGAGTCGGTCAGTGGCGAGACATCTGACGTAAGAAGATATCAAATTCTTTTGCAGAACACGTGCCTCCGTTGCACCACAGTGTCCTCTGGAAGCCAAGTACTCCCGCCACGCGTCGGGAATGCCTCGTCTAAGGTAATTAAGGTTTCCATTTGTTTCGGGGCATGATCTGTCGATATATGGCTGCGTTCGTAATAATTTCGGTGAAAGAAATGGGCCTTGTATCACGTCTCGAACGTCGAGACGGGTGTTACGCAGAAGTTGATCCGGGGATACCCATTCTTGCGTCCAACCTGTATAAACTTTGAACTCGTTCGATTTCCGGTTTCGCACCCGTGTTTTATCTTGGACGCGATTCCGTTGAACAGAGTGAGCCTGTTGCCTCTTTTGATAACCCGACACTGTAGATTGTAAGCAACATGTGATGTTAACACCAGGGTGACTATTCTACGTGTTTAATATTGTTTTAAATTGTTTTTAAATCCTTACGCATAAATTTATAATGTAAAAAGTGTCTCAGAAATTTCCTGGGGTTATTCTAAGAAACTTTTTCCTTTACTAAAATGTCACATAAATCTTCGTTTTCGAGTTATCAACAATAACAATAAGTATTATTAAAACAGTGCAAAATGTCTTGAGCGATGACATTGATATACAGTTAGATTTCGAAATAGATAGGGTTAGTGTGAAGCAAAGGATATTAATTATTAGATTTTTTTCAAGACTATTGTACTATTGAAAAATCGTATGTGATGTATGGATCATTGCAAAAAAAGTAAATCAAGGTTTCTTACTGCTGAACGTGTTGTGCAATTTAAATATTTCGTGCGATGATTACCGAACACTCGCCGGCATGATTGCGAAACGATAGCGTTTTACAAATTGTTCTTTCGATGTAATTATAGTTACGTAATCTCATTTTGATAACATTTCATCCCTTTCAACGAGTTTCTTATTCATTTGATCAATGAACTGGACACATTTGTATTGCATAATAGTTTGCGGTCTCGTGGATGGGTTTCCATTTAAAACGTTACGTCTGGTACGCGATAATGTTCAAGTAATTCGTAACGTCACTTAATTAAATAGCAGTAATATTTTCGTTGACATAAGTTAATTAGATTATTTTCTACAAATTTAAATAATCAGTAGACTTAATAACAGTATCAAGTATTAATTGATATTTGAGCGCGTTAGTCTGTTTGAAAGTATTTAATTCGGTTAAATATGAATTCGTATTGAAAATTGTTTTTGTACGAAGAGTAGTTTTGCATACAAACAGGGTTACCAATCGCATGCATTACCTATAAACACAGTTGACTACTTCAGGTTGGAGTGGGTTGTGTCAGTTTAGTTTTCGCGAATACACATTGCGCATAGTGGAGAAGTACTTTCCTGTTGACCAATGTCAGTGAGCACATAAACACAATGTCTCTGCTGCGTTCATTACCTACGCTTAATAAATCTACGAAATTAATATCCCGAAGTGTGCCAGCTGTTTATTATCATCCGAACGTAAGTTTCTTTCGGTTTAGTTTTGCGGTACCGTCCATAACCTATCATGACGAGTTTCTTGCATTATTCTATGCAATCAATAACGTACAATTGCGTCGATTTTTGTGATATATATATATGTATATATAGGAAGTGCGACCTTCAAACGTACCTTATCATATTGATCTAATTTTAAATACAAATATCTAAAAATACTGTTAAGTATATTTCGAGATTATTCAATGCGAATATTAGGTTATATTGATGTTTTTCACAATTTTAATTGTATTGTCTATTATTTTTTATGTTGAATTTTAAACGATTTATTCGGTATTTTTTAAAATTTGATTATCCTTTCATCCGTGTTTTATCTTTTGTTTATAGAACAGTTTTTGGTCTGATTTTTAACAACCCTGAAAATATAATTTTATAGGTACTAGATCACTATGAAAATCCAAGGAACGTGGGTTCTTTAGATAAGAATGATACGCACGTTGGCACAGGACTGGTAGGTGCACCAGCATGTGGGGATGTAATGAAACTACAGATTAAAGTTGACAAAGATGGAAAGATCATTGACGCTAAGTTCAAAACGTTTGGTTGTGGTTCCGCAATTGCTTCGAGTTCACTGGCAACAGAATGGGTCAAGGGAAAGACGGTATGTATTAACATGACTTCATAAATTTTGTAACTAACGAAAAAATAATTATTCAATTTATATTACAGGTTGACGAAGCTCTGAAATTGAAAAATACTGACATTGCTAAAGAACTATGCCTTCCACCTGTCAAGCTACACTGTTCGAGTAAGTACTGTACAATACTTGTTTATAAAAAATTTATAGCTACTTAAACGAATTTTTTTATCAATTGTTTATTGTCCATTACAAAGGAATAATTTTTAAATAATCCTTTCGGAATTACGTCGATAAAACAATATATAGATTATAGATTAACTTCTTTCTTTTATACATTATAGTGCTTGCAGAAGATGCAATTAAGGCTGCATTGTCAGATTATCGTATAAAGCAGCAGCCAAAGTCAAAACAAAATGAAAGCAATGATAGTACTCCAAAAGAAACATGATTCTACTGTATTTGAATCTATAAACTTGTTAGTCTTATTAAACATATTATTGGTGGCCACTGTGGTTCTTTTATAATAGTGGCTACTATGTATGAAACAAGAAACCTTAGTTTCTTTATAAACTGTAAACTGTGATCACTACAAAAGATGTAATGTATCTCAATAGATTTATTTGAAGTTCCACATAGACGCACTTTGCTGTGCTATATTTTCTCTTATGAAATCAAATAAATATATTTAATTAAAAACTAATTAATGCATAAGGTTTATTTATCTTTTAACTGTATTCGCTATATCATTATAATTAAGTGCATGTTTCTGCTGGTATTATCAAACGTAATAAAAACGTTCACGTGTTCATTGAAACGTACCCCGACTTTATCGTCACAAAATCCATGCGTTTGAATATGACACCGGTCGTAGAAAAAGCAATTGTTCATACGAAGACAAGCCATAAACGAGGAATTGCAGTGGCAATTTAACTTGTTGACAAAAACATTTCTATTTGTCCGTCTTGTTTTCATGCGTACCCATTACGTCATCAGCTGTGACATATCGTCGCAGCGTGCGGAGAAGGGGTATACTTCTTATCAATAATAATCTTCCTCATAAAAATTATCAGCAAAACTAAAGATTATCGAATACTAGTTTTATAAAGGATAAAATAAAAGCAGAATCGATCTCTATACGTGAATTTCGCTATATAGCGATGTCGAATGATTCCGTGCAGTCTCCCGACTCATTCAACATCCCGGGAACAATAGCATTCTTTCTCTCTTCCTTTCGTTGCGAGCTCTATAATCAATGTACAATAAAAAGTGCAACGGCAGAAAGGCGTTGCAATTTCCTCATAGCTGTAATAGCCAATCAAATATTTACTCGCGTTCTAGAATCTCACGCTGCAGTTGCATTGCCGATTTCCAAGAATAAGACTCGGAATTCATACGATTATTATCAGTCGCGAAAATCTATCGTGTTTTCTTTCGTGACGCAATCGACGAAAGTAGGGTTAGGTTGGCCCTTCCATATTTATGGATTTTCTCGTAGACGATACGAAGCTAGAATTTAAACAAGAGGCTACCAAAAATTAGTTATCAAACAATGTAAAATAATTGTATAATTAATAATTATCCACCCGATCGAGAATTCATATTATAAAATTGACGATTAATTCGATACGTTTAATTTGAATTATCTAAATTCAGATCGACTGACGATCAAATCTTTTTCACGAGCCAACAAACTGTCTCGAGTAATTTTTCGGAATAAAGACTTCCATTAACTATAGGCTAGTTAGCAACAAAGTTACTAATAGATTTTCGATAGCCTAAGTGCAAATATAAATTCATTAGAATAATTCCGACAAGGTTGCCGGAGGCAATAATTATTTGTTCGCCAGTTTGACACGCGAAATGCAGCGAAAAGGTGAATTATATTCGTATTGACCCGACATGTTCGATCAGCGAAGTGTTACGATGATGCGCGCGTGCCTCTCGAGTGAGCCGGATCGGTGACTCGGGGTATCCTTCTTATAACTGTCATCACAACACCAATTGATGCTTAATAAGAACGAGTATAAACTGAGTCATGTGCAGTTACTGCTGTCAATTGCGCGTTTCAAGTTAATTTACGAAGAGGAACAATTAGCTCGTTAATTCGTAATTTACATTGGCTGCAAGTTTTCATGCTGGGCTTGTGCCGCTGCCATATCCTTCGTCGCGTCGCTCGAAGTCAGGGGGCTTATCAGCGACAGATAGACTCGCCATTACTCATAGCATCTTTTTCCCCGGGGCCGAATATTTTCGGTGTACGTTAATCGCACACGAATTTCTGGGTTCTCGGATATGCGCGCGCGCGCTTGGATCCCCGATCAGGGATTTATTTTCGTCTTATTCGATCGTCCAATAAAGCTTACAATTATATAATATAATTATATAAGGAGAGGATAATGTAGTATCTTTTCGAGTATTGGGAATTCTTCAGGTGCCGCGCTTTATCGTGACTATATAGATTCAGCGTAGATATCCGTTACAAGACGAACGGATGTACATGTATAGTGTCTCGATATAGCGTTACGAGCACGTTCTACATAATAAAAGAGAAGAAAAAAAAAATATATGATAACGGCTTTGCGGTTACGGCCACTCGAAAAAATAAAGAAAAACTGGATCATCCGGCTCGGCTGCCGTGATTTTCTCAACGTCGAGCGACGTTCGCAGATTTTTATCTCGAAACAATTAGAATGACGTGCGGTCCCGTAATAGAATCGCGAAAGATAATTAGTCGGAAATGTTAACCGGCGTGCTATTATTTTGAATACATTTTTTTTTTTTTTTTTTGATAACGGCCAAACACACCAGAGAAGAGAGAGGCGGCGTGCACAACACGTGCCGCTACAAATATTCCGTTCTAATTCCCTGAACAGTCATCGTCAAATGCACGCATAATGGTTTCACTGACAAACACTCGTTGCCAGCAATCCGCGATACCGCTGACACGATAGACACTCGGAATCGCTACGTAACTAAACATTAATTCCGTGAAAATTGTTTACTCGGATCTCGGTTGATTATCACTCCGCCTCGCGGAACACGCTAACCGTCTTACGAATGCACCGTTCATTCAACACTGCCTGTGTTTCCCCATAGCATGAAATACCGATGTTATTATATGCCGGGATTCGGAATGGATTTTGACCTCTGCCGCGCGACACAAAACCTGCTACGATGTTGTATAGTATTCTTCACCTTCACCTTCATCGTTCATAGTTCTTTTTATCTATCTGCGTGGAAAGCCTTGCTGCTTTCATTGCTTTGCATTGGATCTATTCTATTTTATTATGACCTACTCCTCGGTATACAGGAAATTATAAATTAAATTGTGATCATTAGACTGTAGGTTTTTTATGCAAAATCAATATTGCTTGCATCAATTCATAGACAATGATATACATTGCTCTTCTTAACAATTTTAATTAAAATAATAGAGTGGTGCAGTTACAGCCTTTAAAGGTTTTTACTGTTTCAGATTTATTCAATTTCTTTATGAATGTATTCATAAAAGTACGAATTAAATTGTGATTATTAGACTGCAGGTTTCTTATGCAAAATCAATATTGCTTGCATCAATTCATAGATAATGATATACGTTGCTCTTCTTAATAATTTAAATTAAAATAATAGATTGATACAGTTACATCCTTTAAAGGTTTTTACTGTTTCAGATTTATTCAAGTTCTTTATGAATGCATAAAATTTGCAATCTATTCCTCGGTATACATAAAAGTATGAATTAAATTGTGATAATTAGACTGTAGGATTTTTATGCAAAATAAATATTGCTTGTACCAATTCATAGACAAAGATATTCGTTTCTTTTCTTAACAATTTCAATTAAAATAATAGACTAGTACTACAATTACATTTAAAGGTTTTTACTGTTTCAGATTTATTCAATTTCTTTATGAATCCATAAAATTTGCAATCTATTCCTCGGTATACATAAAAGTATGAATTAAATTGTAGTAATTAGACTGTAAGATTTTTATGCAAAATAAATATTGCTTGTACCAATTCATAGACAAAGATATTCGTTTCTTTTCTTAACAATTT
>CM052085.1:5614060-5644502 GCA_028453745.1 Agapostemon virescens
TATTATAAATGCGTAAAATTTGTTCGTCGCAAAGATGAACAGACCAAAGTACCAAAAAATATTAAAATAATAAAAAATCACTGTTGAAGGACTATGCAGCTATTGTGCCTCGAATAGCGATTGCTATTGGTCGAGCTAACGAACAAGCATTTTTTTGCAATCCCGACGAAATTTCGCTTCGGCTGAATAGTTTGTCGAAGCCACCCGAAAGGGATCATCAGATAATGACGGTTTCAAGGAGTGAGTAAACTCGCCGACGAGTCGTTTGGAATTTACCTTCTCGCGATAAGGCGTCGCGCGGTTTTTTGCCGGCGAGAAAAGGCACGTTTTCCTCTATTGCCATGAAATATCGAGAGGATCTTATCGTTTCGGATGCTTGTTTTTCTTTACCTCGATTTCTCTGTGCCCCGAAGTGGGACGACACGCATCGCGCCCAACGAACGCTAAACTTATAATAAATTCGTGCAAGAGGCGTTTCAGCGAGAGGACAAAATCCTACAATGGCCCCTGACTGTTCATGCGACCGCTGTAAATTTTCCATTCCCTTGTTTCTCGTCATCGTATACCGTGTGTTCCTCTTCACTGGCCGGTGTACGATGTCTTTCAATGACTCGTGTTGTCGCTAACACCAACGATCCATGATTTTTATCTACGTACGCATTCACCGGAAATAATGCTGACGACTGTTTTACATTGATCTTGTTCCATGCGAAATATAATATAACAATTTGATCTCCATCCCCCTCGATTATGCGTAAATCGGCCCCGTTGCATATAAAACACCCAATTCGCAACTTTTTCTCTAAATAAAACTTAACGATTTAAGTTCTTACCGAGGAAAGTACAGCTACGGCAAAAATTAAATTTCTCTAACCTTTTTCTACCATTTTGATTAAATATAATTGTATATAATGAAATATATTAGATTAAATATAATTAAATATATTAAATATAATCGTTTTCCCACTCGTATAAAAGGAATACGCGACGATCGCGTCGGGTGATGTTGAAATAAATTTTATTTACAAATAAAGATGGATATGCAAGTAGAAACTGATAAGACTCGTTCACATGTAACGAGCCGATGCAGTCGACACGCAATTTGCGAAGTTTGTCTGCACATTTTTCTCTATACTTCATATACGACGAGCCCGTTGCTCTTGCAACATTGCGCATCATGTTTTCTTATCTTTCAATTTCGCTACCAATTCACCGTTTCCGCATAATATTTCGCTCTGTCGATTCTTAAGTGCTTTAATAGGTATAAACACTAACTCGATAGCAGATGACCGTCGCTGCAATTGATACCACGAATGCATTCTGCCAAACTTTTCCATGCAACGCGCGATGGAACCCTTCGTAAGTGACCTAACGGAATCGAGATTGAAGAAATTAATTGAAGAGGTCTTCAGCATGAACATTCCGCGATCGATTCCTTTGTAAATAATTTTCTAGTTACGCGATAGCCTGTAAAACAATCACCCGCGTTTTTGTTTCAGCAATGCTTTACGTTAGAAGATTCGAAAACGCTGCCGCGGGCGAGGGGATATCAATTTGATAAGAATTCATAACATAATATACCCTCGAGCTATTAAACAAGATTAAAAAATCCAAACAAATATCGTAAACAGATAAGTTGAAAATGGCCACTTGATAGATCTTGATAAGAACAATGCTCGGTTAGTTGGAAAAAAATTTATACAACTTGAAATCGCGCCGAGCGAAATATCATTTCAAACAGTGATTTATCTTAAAACGTTTATAGCGGCAAATCATCTTCAAATAATTCGCCTCTCGTACTACCTTTATACTATTATACTAAATCCTCCATTGAGAAGTCAGTATACTTATCGCTGGAACCTATCGCTACTTTACATCGAGTGAGAGAACAAAGCTGAAAAATAATTCTGTCTTCTTGTTGCTACAAAGTTGCTTTAGGTCTTAGTCAGCTGTGACTAATTCGAAGACTCAGGGTACTAAATAATTTGCTTCGGGCTCGCTGTATGGCGATACAGGGTCTGCACGATTCTGTTCATTGAGAAACTACCCGTACATACCACTATAGTCGTGCTCGGGGACGTTACTTCGTTAGATAAGTATAGGGGACGAGTACATAGAACGCGCGAAAATAGTGAAACACTATATTTTCAGAAATTGTCTTTTGACATGAATAATCGGCTTAATCGATAGTTGAGATTCTGCCGATTAAAACGAGCCCAAACACGAGGTAAATCGAACGAATCTAAGTATAGTTGTTTTCGCTACAGCGGTACAGCGAATCCGTTCGCTATAGCCACGCTCTGATTGGCCCGCGTTTTTCATTAGTAACTCGAAAACGAAGAGTCGAGTCGTGACGCGGCAAAGGAAAATCTTACTAAGAATCACCTCGGGGATATCTAACTTTTTTCTTTTGTCAAGAAATTATTTATTCATATTATTTATTTATTAATATTTGTAGACGAATTTTTATATTAATATAATCCATTTGGTTATGGTCTGGAAGATACAAGAAAGTTGAAAGACTACGCGACACGATGCGCGTCGTATATACCGGTGACCGGCATCATTTAATAACGATTATCGTTAAATTAACAACATCCAATAACTAACAATTCTTTTTGATAACGTTGATCGTGTCTATGAATGAAATAAACGACACTGGTCCGAAGCACCTAAATTCGCTCGGCAGTTAACCTGTCAAATACTAATTAATAATATTTGCGATCCCAAAATAACAATATGATAGGTTCTATAGAATAATGCTTTTTACACTATAATTTAAAACAAAATACCTATTATATTATACATGTATGCAATTATTTGTATACATATAGCATTGGGTTGCTATCACAGACGGTATTTCAGACATGTGTGGTAAAAATGTTGGTTATGGTACGTTAATTTTTCTCAGTTTTATACGTTAGGTTTCGATCTCCCGTCAAAATCGGCACGAACTTTCCAGAAAACCCAATAAATATTTCTGATTTTATAAAAATGAGTCCTAGTTGATCGCTGGTAGCGTAGAATGAATCGGTAGACCATCGAGGGGTTAACTCACTGAGGCACGGTGGTATTAAAAGTATCCCACCTTTTTAATAAATGAATTCGCATGGATATTCTTTGACTCACCCCGAAATTTCGCGATAGCTACGTGCAAATTTTCTTCTTTAAAATTCCGTGCCTGAAAGGGTTAAAATGTCGCATCTTCGAATTCCCCTGGCGCTAGTTTTCCACATTCCGGGTATAATACTGCTTTGGTCCCTGCCGATACACACGGAGTGTTCAGCGTTTGGAAAACGGGGTGGGGGGCGCTCGTGGAACGTCCGGAGGGAAGAGTGAAACGGGAGTAAGCACGGTGGGGTGCGATGGTGGGGGACAGGATGAAGTAGTGGCAAACGGCCCTGCGTGATACACAGCTGATCGGCCGTTCCGCGGTGGAGGATCTCTGTTTTGGTTGCGCGTGTGCGTCCGTGGCCTAGTGGTGTGTGATATCGGTTTGCTTCGGCACACGGGATGATATAGAGCGGCCATCGTGCCCCGTAGAACCAACACGACGAAATACAATCTGTCTTTCGGCTACATGCGATTGTTTACGTGCTCTATGCAATTTGACAGAGCACCGAGATCAAGAGCCACGGGCGGAAGTGTTGTTGGCCCAGTCGTGGAACGTCTCGCACCGTCGACGCATTGCGGACCGTTGGTCGTGGCGTCGGGTCAGTCGCATCGCAAACATTTTCCTTTTCAGTTTCGAAGGAAATCGTTAACGCGTGAAAGGTCTATGACCGGACCACGACGAGGCTCGCTTTATCATCTCAGGAGCAACCAGACCAGCCACCGTCTGACAAGCATCAGACTGAAATTGATGAAGTCCGAGGATATCGGGGAGGAGGACACGACTGCCGATCCTGCAGTTTGTGAACATTGATGATACTGGTGCACCAGCTCCGTAGATTGTCGCCGTTACATGTATCGTTACGTGTTGCAATCCAGTGCGCATTTTCCCTTGTTCCGGGTCTTCTCGGTTTTTCTCGTCTCCCTGTCCCGCTCCTAGAACCCTTTGCTTTTCTTTCTGCACGATTTTCGTTCGATTCCTGGTTTTTTTCCCTCCTCTCTGTGTCTCCCTGTTCCCATTTTCCCGTGTAATTTCGTGCACGGCCGATCGCGCGTTAGATTTTCCTTCCCGTAGCAGCAGTAGCAGTAGCAGCAGCAGAGCAGCAGCGGCGACGAGTAGTTTCGCTTTTTCTTTGTACGAATACATACGCGGGCACGCACGCGTATACATGCGTGCAAGCGCGCGCGCGTCACTCTGAACGGGAAAGAAAAGGTCGATGACAATGCAACGAGTCCAAGATCAAGACAATGGGATCAACATCAAATTCGGGGCGAGCAAAGGAAAAAAAGGAGAGTACACGCTCGTGTCGCAACACACGGAGAAAGAAAAAAGTAGCACCGCCAATGGGACCAATAAGGAAAGTAAGTCTATTCGAAAATTCACGAATTTTTAATTGTTTCTGTCTTTTTTTTTATATATATATATAAATGGAAGGGTGACACAAAAGGTTTACTCTGTAGATATTTTTAAATTTTAAAAATATTTTGGTACTGGTCTTTTGCATTGTGCTGCGAGTCAAGCTAAAAATAGTATGCTGCATGACTCACTATTTTATTATGGAAAAATAAGGATTACTTCGTATTTCAGTTAAACACAAAACGACCGAGGAGGAATTAGTCCCGCCTGATGGAGGATGGGGATGGCTTGTACTTTTGGCATCTGTTATGGTGAACCTGCTGATCCCAGGAACGGTGAAATCATTTGGTGTCCTGTTCGTTGAATTTCTGGAGGTTTTCGATGCATCACCTGCTGCAGCTGCTTGGATACCGGCTCTGTGCTATTTTCTGTACAGTTCGCTTGGTAATTAATTTTCTTAAGAGTATTATGGAATTTTGTTGATTGTAAACTTGAAAATAAATATGTATAATTGCTGTATTAGGTCCACTCTCCAGTGTGCTATCAGTGAAATATTCCTATCGAACTGTAACGCTTATTGGAGGAACATTTGCAGCTGCAGGAATGATGCTAAGCTACTTTGCTAACTCTGTGGCCTTTTTATGCGTTAGGTAATTATGTACAGAATTAAAATATGAATATTTCAGTCATCTGATTAAATAATATTTTGTGTGCAAATTGTGGATGTGAAAAGGTGTAATGTTATTTCTTGTTTTGCCTTTAGTTATGGAGTCTTTGTGGGAATAGGAGCAGGACTGGCCTTCCCTCCAACCGTGTACATTGTAACTTCTTATTTTGTACGGTTACGTGGACTTGCAAATGGTCTCTGCATATCTGGTAGCGCATTAGGTTCTATATTCCTTCCACCAATCCTCGGGGTTCTCCTACGAGAATATGGATACAGGTATGTCTTTCTGTTGTACTTATAATTTAGCAGGTATGACTTTATTTTCCTGATAAACGTTATATTCATGATCAGTTGAGAAAACATTACTGCCAGGGATCTTCGTTTTTTTTTGTAAATTGTTTCTGTAACAACATCATTCATCTTATCCGAATTAATGCAACATCTCGGGTATTAATATTCATTTCTATGTGTTTGTGTTTCCATTACATCCAAGTCTTTTTTCTTTTTTTGTTATTCTTTCCAATGGAAATAACGAAATCAAAGATACATTTTCATGCATTAGTTTTTCCAATAAATTTTGACAAAATTTAATTGTACATGTGACTTGTGACCTTGATCGTCCAATTTTATGTAAATTTGTGACGCTGGAACCGCGTTACAAAAAATACAAGACATTTGTGTATTTTTTTACGTGCGTTTTCACGTTGCCGTGAGGATATGTAAATATAGTGTTACTGTCGTAATATTTTGTGAAGATCGTTTTTTTTCGGTGAGTACTAATATACATCATTACTACAATTTAATAAAAATGAATGTGAAGATGACTGATATGCATGCACTTGTTCTTCCCTTCATGAGACGCTCGGATAAACGAAGCGCGTACATCTGCGTACACAACGCTATTGTACATCCCTGCAAAATTTACAGCTTCGTTTAGCTGTTTTACGGCGTCTCCATCAAACGCGTTGTTGCTAAAGATAACGAACGTTTAACCGTTCGACATTTTCCACGGTAATGTATACAGATTGTGCGAAGGAACGTAGAGGAAGCTATCTAGACCCACAACCAAATTACACGCTCTGCTATTATAACACATTGACTGCCACGCGAAACCACATCTGCAAACTGAAATGGAAACAGTATGAAGCCGAGACGTATCGCTGTGCTCTTTTAACCTTATTGAATAAGAGAGATAATACCGTTCTTATTCAATGCTTTCGTCTAAAAATGAATTTTTTAGCCTCGGATACGCCCGTCCGTGGGCGTGTGATGGCAGTCAAAGTGATAGCAGAGAAATTTTTAAACTAACCGGAAGTCTGCGACTGAAAACGTTGATGCCATAAATAACGAGCCGCTACGTGTGTTTAGGTAAGGAACATTATATCATGCGATTTTCCTAGATTCATGTGTTACTCTGTTAATTAGTGCAAAAGAATGTGTTTCGATACTTTTACAAAAGAAAAAAAAAAGAGAAAAAAACAGAACATAGAAGAAGAAAAAGAAGAAGAAAGAAAAACGTGACAAGAGTTACACTTCGAGTTGAGTGTGTTTCTAACGTCATTTTGAATTAGACATGACCTCGATGCGACCGCAAGGGACGCGAATGCGTTTAGGACGCAGATCATGCTTCCCGGTATAGCGCACGATGCCCTTCCTTGCATCGTGATAAGATGACTCGGCCGTGCAGTCGGCTAAACACACTTGAAACATGAAGTCATAGCTCGCTTCTCCAGGTGATCCATACGTGAAAAAGTAACCGTTGCAACTTTTCATTTTGTTGTTTTTTCTAAACGTCCAGATAAAGGTTAGAATACGGTCCATTGCTTATCTGTACAGTGAAAGTGTACATCGTTAGTTGAGATACAATCGGTATACGTTGAAGTCACGCTTCCTTGTCATTTTACAACAGTTTAAAACTTACAAAAAATCGTTTGAACGATTTGGCGGGAGAGAGGCGGGTGGGAGTTACACGAGCATCGGTCTCCGTGTGCCTAGAGCGGGAGGGGAGCAGTGATGTTTGTATAGCTAGACTTTGAAAGTAAACATGACCCACACGTGCAGACCTCCTGCATAACCACACACGCTTCTTAGCAATTCAGAAGTTTTCTCGCAATCTTGATTTGATTCTTTTTCTTGTTCGTTTTTTTTTTTCGAACTGATCACGTTCGGTTGATAGACTACGCATCGTTATTCAATTTATGGTAATGCAAAACATTAAAACGCAAGAACACTTGTAAAACATCCAGTACAATACTCTTGTTTTATTTTCAGTAGAGAAGAAGATTCAAGTAATTTTCTTTTTATAAATATTCAGTAGGACTACGGGAATTAGCATATACGGATCACCAGTTCTGTAACGACTTTCAACTGTTTTTTTGTGTTTGGTTATCGCAATTTATTGATTGCGAAAACTCATTTGCATTCACGTGCTGGATGACTTGAACATTTTTCCACGTAATGATCTCATTCGTAGAATTTTTCTGAAACACGCGTCTCGAATTTTTGTTGAAAATTTTTCGAGAATTTGTCTCTCTGCGCGTTTACGTGTATTCGCGCGCGTGCGTTTAGCGCCGTGAACGCGTGATGCTCACGTGTCTCTAGAGTTAACGTGTCGCTACACGGGATGGGGAAAAAAGCGTAGTAAAAGGAGCCTCTCGCGATAACTTCGAACCGTTCGTTCTAAATACGATTCACGACATAACTGAGACGACTGAGATGAATCTTCACGCCGGTAAAAGTTATTTACGCTTGGCGATAGAACCGTGTTGTGTCCCTCTTTCGTTTGTTTCTCTATTTCTTTTTCCGTTGCCGTATCCAGCAGAAAGCGGTTAACGAGGCAGTGTGTGCTACTCTCGTCGACCGCGCAGAACGACGAGCACAACGATTCAAATTAACATAAATTTTTTCACGGACATTTGATTTGGTCACGAATTTTTTTGTATTCTTATTTGAAGTTTCCTTTTCAGCGACAGGATCCCGCGCTGTTCGTCGAACAGCTTCTCGGCAAGAGTGTTTACTATATCAAACTATTCTAACTGAAATTATGGAACGCGTGTTACACGCGTCACGAAATCGAACGTAAATCATTCTTTATTTCTGTATATATTTATAGATACATGTATATATACATGCAATATATACACGCACGTGTGTAGTCTCTCTCTTTCTCTCTCTCTCTCTTTCTCTTTCTCTTTCTCTTATACTTTTACTTGAATGCCACATGATCTAGATACGTAAGAACGAAGAGTCTGCCCCGTCTAAGCGTCCATTTTGTTTTTCTTTTGTTGCAGAAGAATGTGTCCGACGGAAGAAGACAGGGAGAAAATGCGATTTCGAAGAAGATGAACTTCTCATACCGCAAAGAATATTGTACGCGATCTGAAACACGCTAAAAATATCACGTTTCCATCCCGATCTATTTTGAAACGCGAAGGGATGCGCGTTCTCGGCTTTGATATTATTCTTTATCCTCCGCAATGTTTTTAACGCGCGACGCCCACGGGTGCGTTGCAGTTTCAAGAAAATTACGAGCACGTTTGCTTCACTGCCGATTTCTGTTGATTTTCTTTGTTGGAATGCTCTTTGTTCGCCGTGTTTTGATCCGTGCGAACGGTTTCAGATTGCCACACAAAACGAAGTCCGGGTATGTCATAGTCTGGGCCCTAGGTGGAACATGGCTACGGGCACAGACTATGAAACGCCTGTTCTATAAGAGTATTTAATATTAAAGGAACTCTCATATACTTTTGGTATATGAGTCTTCGTTAGTGATATTTGTCTGTGATATAGTTTGCCAAATATGTAAAACAGTGATAATTGCACTTTATTTATAGATGTAGAAGTTTGTAAATGAGATGATCTCATTGTGTTGTATGTCAATTGTTAGAGACTGTATTATTGGCACTCTTAACTAAGGAGTTATCTGTAACCTTTTATGGTATTGATATTTATATTTTTTCATAACTTATATACACGATAACAAATGATACTTGAAAATATGTCCTAATTATGTAATTAAAACGTTACGATGAGAAACATGAACAATAAAGCGTTTCTCTAAACGCTTGTAATTATTATCTTTTTTCGAATTCTTTACATTTACATAGTCATATAACATTCGAATCCTTTACAAAGTGCACGTCAAGTAATTCAAAATTCTTCCTGATCCATTTCATTTCTTGTATTTTCTCGTACTCTCGATCATCCATTAATTGTGAACTCGAATGCCAGCATCCGACATTTTCAAGAATCGTGTCACGATCAAATAACTATCGAAAATTTATTCATAATCTTTTTTTTTCGTTTTATTTATTTATTTATTATTATTTTTTTTTTTTTTGGTAATTCAGTTCAAAGCCACACACACACCATTCGCTAACGTTCATTTGAAATTCTTTTGTTTTCAACAGCCATGGAATGTCCTGTTGGCGACATTGTAAGCTATAGTAAATCGTAATAATAGAACAGAACGAGAAGAACGCTAAAGTTTATTTTGCTTTTTTACAGAGGTGCAGTATTAATAATGGGTGCTGTCACTTTGAATGTATGGGCGAGTGCTCTTTTGTACGAACCAGTGGAAAAGCACATGGTGCCAGCTTCATCGTCGAACAAGTCGAACGACCATGACTTGGAAGCCGCCACCGTGACCGTAACTAGTACCGAAGACGAGAAGAAATCGAGTCTCGTGATTTCTTTCCCGAATTCGAACGAGAAGGCTGCACCGATAGTACCAAAGAGCGCGTCCAGCGTCGCATTAGAATATTACAAAAACACGCCTGTCCAAGGGAGAACTAGAAAGATCAGTATGCCGACGGGCCGGGAAATAACGGGCCAGATGCACAGCACGCCGGCGTTGCACGCGGTCCCAGAACGCGGTGGCGACCATAACAGGTTATCAAGACGCAAATCACCGTTCCAATCGCCGAGCACGTCCTCGTTCAATTACGTTAGCACACCGTATCACGGAAGCACTCTTTCCGCTTTACACCCAGAAAGGGCGTCCACGCTGACATTGAACGCGATCTCGAGCACGTTCACGAGAAAGCCTGTCGACGAGTCGAAGAAGGACGAAGAGAAACAGCAAAACAAGTTCTTCGATTTCAGTCTGCTGAAAGATCCAATCTATCTCGTGATACTGATCTCAAACTCGACGAACGCGGTCAGCTACACAAACTTCGTCATACTACTGCCAGCTTACGCGATCTCGTTGGGATTCGACAAGAACATGTCTTCCCTTCTACTTTCAACCGTCTCGGTCTTAGACTTGATAGGGCGTATCGGCGGTTCAGCTCTCTCCGATGTCTCGATAATGCCGAAACACTGGTACTTTGTTGGAGGACTGTTCATCTCTGGAATCTCGTTAGCCATACTACCCATCGCGACAGAGTACACGATGCTCTCCGTTTACTGCGGTGTATTCGGTTTAGCGTCCGGTATTTACGTTGGTATTACCGCGGTTATTATGGCTGACATGCTAGGAACAGAAAAACTTACCTCCTCTTATGGTATTTCTTTGTTCGTGAACGGAATTATACAGCTAGTCGGTCCACCAATTTGTGGTCTCGTGTTCGAACAAATCGGGAGCTATGGTCCTATCTTTAGTATACTGGGAATCATTTTAGTGGTAGGCGCCGCATTGTGGGGTGTCGTACCGTTCATCAGAAGAAGACAAGACGCTATAGATAAAGCCACCCCGGTCGAGAAATTATAGTGCATTTGTTGCGTACCCGTGTTGACTATTTCGTGCAGGAGAAGAGCTTAACTGTATAATTAATTATCGTAGATTAGGCGTGTCTCAATACATAGTAATGACTACATAATTATGAAACACTGTGATGTTAGAATGAATGTTCTGTATATACCACTGGCACTGTGATGATGTTACACAATCCACGCACACATTTTCAGGTGGATTAAGTAGGAAAACAATTTTCAAAGGATATATTTTTAAGAAACGCGACGGTTTCTCTTTTTCTTCAAAATTGAAAGTGTCTTGCCTTACATACAAGAAAACAAATTACTCTTTGGATGTCTGTTCTTATTGATTACTAAAAATGAATAATAAAAAAAAACGATAAAGACATAGACGTAATTAAGTACTTAGTTCAGAAGCGCACTAGTTGCAGGTGCTATTGTAATTTAAGCAAACAAAACAAGCGCAATAATATAATTTAGTGCACATAATATTTTCTTAGTATATAAACATAGGTATAATGAAAGTGTCGAATATTTGTTTTTACACTTCTCTTGGGGGAAAAAAAACAAAGAGAAAGAGAGATAAATATGTATATAATTCCTACTGTTATAAACACTCTGTCATTGAAGATAGTCAATTTTGTTATTCATTCGTTTACAAATCACCGAAAAATATGCCTTAAAATTAGGATGTAAGAAATTTGTAATTAATGAATTACATTTATAATACTATACAATATGTAAAATAAATAATGATATGAAACATAGATATCTTATTGGTGGCGTTTCATGAAAGTGAACAAGCTATTTATCTCTTTAGGATCAATGAAATACAAATAACGGTTTATATTTATTTTATTGAAGGGGTTCTATAATATTATTGACTGCTAGCTAAATATTAAAGTAACCCCTTCTTTGTTGTATCTTTATAATTTCTGCATGTAAAATTCACAGTTACTAAGTTCATTCTTTATACTGTCAGCAACATAAATTATTTCTTTTCTGATTTTTTTGGGTCTACCTCTGTTGGACCTTCAATTTGCCGGAAATTGGGGAATTGTTCCCATGGAGCAGACAACTCAAATTTACGGAATTCTTGGGTCAATTCCAGTGGTTCGCACACTATTCTCCCCTCTGCTTCGTCATAGCGTACCTAGTGGAAAATATTATCCTTTTATAGTAGATATTACTCATGAATAAAATGAAAAACATAGAAATGTTTTTAGAAACTAAAGAAGTAAGATATCTATTCGAATACCTCAACATAACCAGTGAGCGGAAAATCTTTCCTCAATGGATGTCCTTCGAATCCATAGTCTGTAAGAATTCTACGAAGATCTGAATGATTTCTAAAGTATACACCAAACATATCCCATATTTCTCGCTCATACCAATTAGCAGCATCATACACAGGTTCAATAGAATCGATAGGTGTTAATTCGTCTGTATATGTTTTTACCCTAATTCTTGCGTTAAATCTTAATGATAGAAGATTATAGACAATCTAGAAATAATAAGACAATTAATACTATGTACAACAAAACATAATAGTGTTCTTGATTAAAGAAATCCTTACCTCAAATCTATATTTGCGACTAGGTACATCCACTGCAGTAATATCAGCTAGACTATTGAACTGAGCATAGTGATGACATTTCAAAAATGTTATTACTGGCAATACTCCATCAGGAGCAATTAATAACTCAAGCTCGTCACGAGACATAATTTGTATCTTTTGTATATACTTTGGTAAACATTCAGAAACGTACATTCCAAATTCTTTTAAACTGGCCACATCTACAAGGCTGGGTTTCCGTATTGTTGCTGTTAAAAATGTTCGTTGTTATTATTTTGTAACATTATTAAATTATGGATAAATATGCAATAAACAATCGCTTTACACACGCTGCATTTCTGGCTTTTCGGTTGCCGTCGTATTCGTTCTCAACGACGGAAGAAATTTTGGATAACCTATCAATAAAATTAATAATTTATTACATAATATAAAGAGAAGAGAAATTGAAGAAGTATTAAATATATTCTTACATTTGGGTGTTGCGACAGGTAAATTTCTTGAGAGTTTCAAACAGTTCCTTAACAGAGACGTCATTTTCTGAGAAAAACCTTCTCCTTACTGCACAAAATAGTACACCCTACAAAACTACGACTTTAACACGCTCTCTAGGTAACGAAGATTTCTATATTTTACGCGGTTCAAACGAATATTAATAGCTACTTGAAGTACACTTAATTGATTACGCATTTGTAATTTTTTAACCTTGGGATAAAACAATTTTTAGAATTAAATATAACAAAAAGATTTTTCCATTTTGCTTTATTACTTATTTACAATATTTTTACAATTCAATGCTAAACTCAACAATCTCCTTGTATGAATACTTATATGTAAAATATCATTACATTATATTGTAAAATGTCGTTATACATAATTTAAAAAACAGGTTCTCATTTTATGTACATTTATCAGCTACTAACAATATTTTTTGCAGCACATTTTTGTTCAAGTTTTTGCATGTCCACTAGTATGGTTGCTATAGCATGCCTAAGTTGATGAAATTTTGACATAGACAATTCAAATATCTGGTGTTCACCATTGCTGAATGTCCATTTCATTATAATATGTGGTTCTAGGACTCTATTTAAAATGCTAAAAGTAACAAAGAAATAAATACTTGTATAGAGATAAAATTGTAATAAAAATTATAGAATTACTTAGAAGCAATGCTGATATCCACACGCCACTTGCAGGACACCAGATGTGAATAAAATTTTGTTTTATTGAATAAACCTGCTATTAACTCTTGTCGCTTTTGACCGTAGATTACAGTAGACAAATCTTCTATGCATTCTGGAGGTAATCTACAGAATGATGATACCAGTTAATGCATTTTATAATTATTTAATTTATTAAGTACTGTAGTAAATGCATACTTTAATTCTTCCAATATTTGCCTGAATTCTACAGGTTTCACATTCTGAGATAATATGCCCAAATGAACCTTCAATATTGTATAGATAACAGAATAATATTCGTCCACAGATTCTACCGGTACATTGTATTTTTGACTTATTTTGTCCAGTATTCCTTCTTCTATATATTCTTGATTTATTGATTTTACTGCAACTATAGTTGAAGGGTTACAATATTCGTAATATATGTTATAATTATAATATACATGTAAAAAGAACTTACTCTGTATTAGAGGACGAACAAACACCTTTTTTAACTCTGGCAGAACTTTTGTATTATTACCTAAAGCATACAAAAGTTGCGTTTGGAAAGTTGACATGTTTGTTACGAATGTATTTGTCTTTGTTCTGTGGTACTGTTCTAAACGAAAAGATACAGAAAATTATCTAAAATGAACAGAATGCTAAGGGAAAATTCTGTAAATAGATAATATTTCTTATAATTTTACTGAAATTTGTTAGGACATGTCAAACTATCATTCTCCAGATGATTTGTTTCCATTGTATTATTGTGCCATCTATAGTTGAGCTTCAGCAACATAGAAATATGGAGGAATAAGCAACATATTTCGAAGTATTGACCTAAAGATCTAAAATATACATTGTACACTGTTTGTAATGCAAGTCGTATTTTAATAAATAATTTGATCATTTTCCAATGTTTTAAATCGTCTTAATTTTCTTAATATTGACAATTCAATCGCTTAGGCACACATGCACTGTTCCTTTGAAAATCATTATAAGCACGTTACGAATGAGAAAAGCATATTATATAGATTATTTTGCTAGATATTTTAATATCTCTAAAATACAAAATACAATACTTAATATTAACCCATAATGATATATACCAGATTCGCTGAAATATCAAATTTGGAATACATCTTTAAACTGACCGTGTGGCCTAATGGATAAGGCGTCGGACTTCGGATCCGAAGATTGCAGGTTCGAGTCCTGTCACGGTCGAATGTATATTTCTTTTTAAACTTTTTTTTATTATAAATAGTACATACCATATGAAAAAGTTAAATAATAATCACATTATTGAATGTATATTTATTCAAAATAAATATGCAGTTAATTTAAAATTATATTATGGTGACTTACATTTTAGAAAGTGCATTCCAGCGGATCAATATTTATACTATTTCACGACGGTTATGAATTATTTAATAATAAATTATAAAGATTGAAGGAATAGGATTATAAAAAATATTATAACATATAATTATTTGAAAGAAAAAAAAAATGATTCCTTCGAGCCGGATTCGAACCAGCGACCTATGGATTTCCATTTTCAATATGCCAACTACAGTCCACCGCTCTACCAACTGAGCTATCGAAGGTTGTTGATTCACATGGGCCATTGGATTAGTGATAAGCGTAATCATCCTAAAATCGAATAAATCTTTCTATTATTTAATTATTTATATATTTGAATAACTGTGAAAATCATTCCACGATCGTGTTATATAATAACTAAGAATTATTATATATAATAACAGTTAGAAATTATTCACCGCACAGAATTATATAGCATTATGAATAAATGTCTACAATACTGTTAACTTAATTACCACATCTAATTAGCAGATTACAACTTCCTGGTACAAAGTGATAATATACGATAATTGTCGAAAAGACTACCCTTCGAAAATCGATGGTTAACCATTTAAATCGATCGATTCAAGTACGATCATATATTTGTATGCAGTTTTGTAATTTTGTAAACAAGTACCACGGAAACTCTTCCTAGTTCCAATTTGAAGAGCCAATTCGTTTCGAAACTAGTTCACGTAACGATGTTTTTGATTACAGTCCTGCTATCGATTCCGTGCTATTTAATGACGAAATCATTCTAGGAGCGCCGGTTCCCTAATCAGGACATAGTGAATCCATCTCGAATAGACCACACCTAAATGTCAGTCGTACTTTAGGCGACCCTTTCTTTCAATTACGTTTCACTGCTCACTCGTGTCACGAGATACACAATTTATGATTATCTTCCATTTAGTGTCTTTCATTTTCCATTACTATTTGTTACAAAATACAAATTACAAAAATCACGTACAAAACAAACGTATTAATAATATACGATAATAATTTTACAAATTCGTCTAAATTGAATGATAGTTAAGAGAGTGTAATACGTTTAGCTGTATCTATAAAATGTGTATCCACGTGTGAAGCGTCTACCGAGGGACATCGAGCAGTGGAATTGTAGTCGGTTCTCGATTGAAGGAGCCTACAAGGAGAGTGCATCAATAATACAGCGAACATCGTACTCCTTGAAAGTAAATATTCGATATTGCCTCAGCAGCAACCGGAGATTCGTACGGTTCAGTGGCATGCAAATACTCAAAGATACTTGAAAACTTCAATAAATATCCTGGAACGTTTACGGGTTCGATTCTCCAATACGGGACACTTGTGTTTCTACTTTGTATTGCAATTAGATCGACAGTTGTCCATCCGCGATGCTACACCATCGCTTAATGAATCTATACCGAAGCATTCCTAGATCTACATAGATAAGCACAAATATATAAGTAATTTTATCGTACAGAAGCATATGGCTGTAAAATTATAACCTATCTGTCGTACATTAACCCTCCGACTGCGTTGTCTGAATCTATTTCGACCCAGAGTATCAAAATCGTCATTAGATGCAGCGAATGAGATTGTAAAAACGGTTCAATCGTTTACCAAGAATTAACTATAAATCGTTTTGTTATACAATGCTTGTTTGTCGTCGTTAACAATCGTGAATTGATTCGGTTACGAAGGACTCTCCGGTTGCTGCACGATTCGTTAACCGAGATACGGCCGCGGTGTATATAATTAATCCTCCCGTTTTTATTTCGGTCGTCAGCGCCATCTTTCTGAAATACAAAAAAAAACCTTGAACATCCATAAATGAGCACGCGTTTGTTCGGACCATTTACGGCGAACGCGGCATTAATATTAAATCGGGGACGTTGAATATGCTAATAAATAGAAAACGCAGTGTCGTATGCTCGTGTCACATTTTATTCATGAAACCGGGTTGCGTTAGGAATATCGTTGCCGCTGCGAAGGTGCATAATTTACCCCTGCATGGTCATATGTCCACTGACGATAGAGGATGGGAGCGCGTGTCGCCATCCGCCGGTTGGTGTCAGCAGGCGGTACATATACTGTATTCCCGTCATGCGAGGGTGGAACGGTTGGGTAATTACCTCCAGATCACGCTACTCCAACGAACGGTATCAAGATGAACAAGGAGAAAGAATTGCCAGGACAAAGAGTGTTTGGAAGAACGCAGACGCGGTCCGTCCGCGAAGGCTTGGGGAGCGTGGTACGCCTGCGCGGGACACGATCAGCCAGGATGGCGAGGGAAAGAGAGAAAATGGAAACGTGAGAAAGGATTCCGTGGAAAGATAGATCCGCGTAACGTGAGAGAAATGCGATAAATTCCAGCGCACCGGGGAAAGAAAAAAAAGAAAAACCGTTTTCCGAAATCGATGAGAAGAAACATCGGTAAACAGAAAATTACGAAAATTCTGGTGAAACCTAGAGCGCGCGAGGAGGTCAAAGGTAAACGTTGAGGTAGGAGCCAGCGGTGCACTCAATCAAGAAATTATAGCAACACGGATTAGACGATAAAGCTCTATGGTTCAGGGGGTAGAAGAAGATAAAAGAGTGTTCTAGGGTGGGGGGAGAGGGCGCGTGCAAGAAAGGGCGGAGCAAGACAGAGAGAGACAGCCACTGTAAAGCGATACAAGGGGTGGCAGAGTGGGGATGAAGCAGAATAGACGAGAGAGGTGGCGCTCTCGCGCAGTCTGGCGTTGTCGGCCGACTGGTGTGCGTCCGGACCGACTTCGGAGGCGACTTTATTTTCGTCTCTCGTTCTATCCCCGCGACCGTTTCGATCCGCGCGGGTATATTCGTCAGTTTTTGTCTTTATCGTTCGCGAGGACCGTCCTCTCGGTGTGATAGCATAGTTCGCGACAGTGACGACGGATGTCAGCTAAAGAATTCGTGTGTACGCCGGTCGATGAGCTACCATCGCTTGTGTTCTAAGAATCCTTCTGTACGACGATCGCCGGCCGATGCGAGGGACAATAAGGTAATGTTTCATTGAGAGGGTACGGTTCCGAGTTGGACTGCTGGCCTGGCCGGTAGTGGATCGATTTTCACGAGAAGTGAAGCGGGAGCTGTCTGTGTATGCGAGAGAGAGAGAAAGAGGGAGGGGAGGTATAGTACCGAGCAAGGGGGGTGGCAGGTAATAAGACTAGGAATGCGATAATGCATGTATTTCCCCTTTTTTCATTGTCTTATTACCGACTCTTCCTCTCACACCCCTCCTCCCTAACTCATTCTTCATTTCACGCGTTCATTCCTCTATGACTCGTCTTTCAACTATTTATGTCCTCGTGACGTTGAAAACGATTCTGCTCGATTCTCTAACGTTACGCTCGCCCGTTCCCTCATCTCGTTCGCTACCAGTTCCATTCGGTTGCGTTGTCCGCTTTCGTTCGCGTGCACGCGTGCGCCCATCTTCCTCGGCCTCGCAGATCGGACGGGACACAAAATCCTTTACCTGGAATCAGAGCTAGGTGAAATACAGAGATACGGAGACGCGTTTGCCGCTGTTCAAATAAAACCGATATATTTCCATGGGGGAAACGAATAAAATACTTTCCATCCGAAAAATCTCTAGCAACAAAATTACGGAAATTTGAAATATTTCTTAGAAAAACGCGTTATATTTTACCGGTAAAGTCAACTATCTGGAACGCTGAAACGATAATGACTGGAAATTATAAAAACATTATTAGAATGTAAAGCGAATTTATTGTTTAAATTATTATTTCACCCAGCCCCGGCTAGAAACACGATTAGTCGATACCGTATCGACAGCATAGCTCGGTAGATCGATCCCAGAAGCGTTCTAGGAAGAAGAAAGGAAACCGGAAGCGTATCTTCGTCGGTCACGACCGAGAGACACGGCCTGTGTCCGTTTACTTTTACGGCGGCGATGCGGTCAATGGTGGCGGCGTTAACGCGAGAAGCGTCGCTTCGCATGGGGAAACAGCAGCAACACCCGGATAGATCCGAAGTTTTCCAACGGTGAAGCCGCGCGAATCACGATCAAAGACGGAAGGTACCTGGTCGTCTATGGGGAATCAATGGGAAGGAGTGGGGGGGGATAGGTCGGCAACGAGACTCGGGCCTCGGTGATCGAACCTGATGAATCCGCGACTGGTGAAAATGTCGATTGACCACGAAGATGCTAACGCGACAAGAACGATTAAGTGGATTATTAGCCGAAGCACGGCCGCGCGACGTTTAGCGACATCTGCGTACCAGTGCACGAGCGATAATCGCTTTGAACTTTATCCTAAATGAATTATAACTCGTTGACTAGACCTAAAACTACGGCGCGTGTATGTGTGTACGGATCGAGCCGTCATTAGCTCGGACAAGAACCCGTGCCCGATGCTCCTGCAAATAGGACAACCATAACCGTGCGGATTTTTCGTGTGTTCCGCGTCTCTGACCCTCTTCCGCCCTACGATTCTCACCGGTCGATAGACCCCGCTCGACGTAGTTCTCTCTCTCTCTCTCTCTCTCTCTCTCTCTCTGGTTCGTATATATATCTTTCCGTCTCTCTCTCTCTCTCTCCATCGTAATCGTGGTTAGCAAGAGAGACGAGGAACGCGAGGGAACGAGAAACGGGTAAGATACGAAAATCGTGCGATCATGATTTGAATATATGGACAGTGCGTTTTCCTGATCGATATGCAGTACCGCAAAGTGCAGAACAGAATGTCGGTAATGTGATCTCAAAGTGATGGTGAAAGGCCTGCGGAGTGATGATGATGATTTAACCTTTTGTCCCGCAAAGATCGGGGGAAGGAAGATGGAAGTGTGGAGGGATTGGAGAAGCTCTACGACCTAAATTAATCAGTGAACACCCGGCTAAGGTAGGATTTCCGGTAGGAAGTGGCGCTTTTCTTCGCTTTGCCAGACCTCTCGAGGCAATTATGCTTTTCGGCTGACACTTTATCCGGTGGTGAGTCAGACGCCTGTGTAGCCGCAGCCTATGTAGAAATTCGAGCTGTAAATAAAGCTCGATCCGTGAATCTCGCGTTACGTTTCGAAATGTTACGGATATCGTCGCTGTCGCGAACTCTTCGGCGGTCATATTTGTTTCTATGATTCCTCTTCTTCAACGTATCTATACATTATTCTTTTGTCGGCTACCTCCACGCTGTGTCGCGAATTTTTGTTGAACTTTGTTAGGAAAAAACAGGTCGAGTATGGATTTTTAGTGGAATATAGAAATTCTATTCGATCGTGGTTGGTGAAATGTTGAAAGTGATTGTTATTCATTGAGATGTTTCTTTCAATTTCTTTCCGTGAACGACGCTTAAAATAGAAGGTTACTCGAAAAGGTTATGTATCAATTTTATTCCGTGTTTTATAAGAGGAAAGTTGAAACGGATTATTGTTTATAAGAAATCAATTGCATCTTTTCCTCTGACGTTTAAAAAAGCAGGGTTATTCGAAAAGGTTGCGTGTACATTCTCTTCCGTTTTATAAGAGGAAAGTTGAAACGGATTATTGTTTACAAGAATCTTTTTCTCTTGCGTTTCGTAAAGGTTAAGTATGAATTTCTAATCGATTATGTAAATTCCATTTCACGTTTTGTAAGAGGACAATTTAATGTAATTGTTTATGAGAAATTTCCTGATTTATTTAATGCAATTGTTCATGAGAAGTTTCCTGATTTATTTAATGTAATTGTTTATGAGAAATTTCCTGACTCATTTAATGTAATTGTTCATGAGAAATTTCCTGATTTATTTAATGTAACTGTTCATGAGAAATTTCCTGATTTATTTAATGTAGTTGCTTATGAAAAATTTCCTGATTTATTTAATATAATTGTTCATGAGAAATTTCCTGATTTATTCAATGTAATTTTTCATGAGAAGTTTCCTGATTTATTTAATGTAGTTGTTCATGAGAAGTTTCCTGATTTGTTTAATGTAATTGTTCATGAGAAATTTCCTGATTTCTTTCCTCAAACACGACTGACCTAGAAACGAGTGGGGGTAAGATGAAGTGACACGAGATAACGACCAAAGTTTCTGAACAGGTAGGCCGTGTGCTTACATATGGGAAAATGAAAGAGTCGGTGCAGTGAAAAGTTTCGCACTGACTCGATGCTAAACGTATATCGATTTGTCAACTGTTCGAGAGGGAACTTCACAAGAAATCTTGTTTTCCATGCAAAAAAAATCCCTGCTAAAGCGAGTTCGAATTCCTGGTGATCGCGTCGATAAACGAGAACTCTCTACGAACTACCAGTACCAACATATGGTATCGTTTGTCTATACTTAATAACCGGACGACTTGTTTTATGTTTCGCTACTTGAGTCATCGGAATTGTTTCTTGCTACATGCATACGTTATGAGGTGTACGAATACGCGTTATTGGAACGGAACTAACCTCACCGAGCGTCCTGAGACATTTCAATTATGCGATTCTTTGCGACGATGCCTGGAGGTATAACAATTATAGTAAAAAATTATATAAATTCAAAATTTTTCAGACAACTTAGCGACCGTTATAGATATCATATAAAACGGATAGATTGATGCACGTTATCGAGACGGAGAACCTCACCGAGCGTCCTGAGACGTTTCAATGATGCGATTCTTTGCGACGATGCCTGGAGGTATAACAATTATAGTAAACAATTATACAAATTGAAAATTGTTTGGACAATTTAGCAACTGTTGTAGATGTCTTAGAAGACAGATTGGGTGCACGTTATCGAGACAGAGGACCTCACCAAGCGTCCTGAGACACTTCGATTATTGAATTGTTCCGTGTCAATAACCAGAGGTATACAAAACAGTATAGATAATTCAAGATATTGAAAATTGTTTAGATAATTTAACGACGACTGCTATAATTACGTTATCAGACGTACAAATTGCTATGCGTTGCCGTAGCGAATGAATCTTATCTAGCGTCGGAAGACATTCTGATTATTTAATTGTTCTGTGAGAATAATTTAGATAACTTTGCAATTGCCGTAGACACATTAGGAGACGTACGAACCTCGCCGACGGCCTGGTGACATTTTTATTGTTCAACTATTATCTAACAACTGATGTATGAGACAATGCAGGGAATATGAAGATTTGAATATTGTTTGGACAATTTAGCGACTGCTATAATTATGTTATGAGACGTACGAACCTCGCCGAACGTCTGGAGATATTTTTGTAGTTTAACTATTTTTTAACAGCTGCTGTATGAGACAATGTAGGGAATTAGAAGATTTTTAAATTGTTTGAATAATCTGGTAGTCGTATGTCATTCGAATCGCAGTTTTCCGTCAGAAGTTTTTTAGCTTTAGAGAGACAACAGAGCTGTCTGGATTGTATTACGGAACTTTCTCTTGCGGTGTCCATGCCTTACACGACTTTTGACTGATGCGATTAAATGCCCTGGATACCTGTGCAACGAGTGCACCGCAACAAGTAATCTCTTAGGGTCTTTGTAGTGCTTCCAGATTATACGCCTACGTACTGGCTTCTTCGTACACCCCTGTCTTCGCAGATTTAGTCCCCGTTATCGCAGCGGAAACTCACTTATACGAACTCCCATTATCCGAACGCGCATCAGCAGTCTATAATCTGGCCCATTTTTTTGTGAGCAAAATTAAGCCTGCGAGACTACGACTTTGTACAAACATTTTCACAGTTCGTTTTATAAAAATTCCAATGGTACAATTCTCTTCGTTGAAGAAGAAATATCTGAATTTCTAAAAGCACCGTTAATTATTGTACAAAATCAATTATATTAATTGACTGTCTTGGTGCATTCAAGTAGACTACGAATTTGTACAAACATTTTCGCAGAATGTTTTATAAAAATTCCAATGGGACAATTCTCTTCGTTGAAGAAGAAATATCTGAATTTCTAGAAGTACCGTTTATTTTTGTACAAAATTAAGTCTATAAAATGGTCGCCATGTTGCCTCCACTTAGACTACGAATCTACGCAATTATTTTCGCAGATTGATTTATAAAAATCTCAATGGGACAATTCTCTTCGTTGAAGAAGAAATATCTGAATTTCTAAAAGCACCGTTTATTTTTGTACAAAATTAAGTCTATGAAGTGGTCGCCATGTTGTCTCCAACTAGACTAGGAATCTACGCAAACATTTTGGCAGATTATTTTATAAAAATCCGAGACCACAGTTCTCTTTGTCGAAGAAGAAAAATATCAACAAAAGTATCGTTCGTTTACATCAAATTTCTCTCGCAATTCACCTATTTAAAAACACCATAAATGCTGGAGGATGTACACTCGCCTCGCAGGAAGAGGAAGAACGAACCTCGCTGGTTAGAAATGCCTTGCGGCCGTGAAAAGTGAGAACAGTCGGGTTCGTAAGAAAATTATAGAGCTCGACGGGCGAAAGAAAAGATAAGGAGATTAACGGGTGTATGTTTGAGCCCGACATTGAGGGTTAATTATCTTAAAATTCGATCAGGGTAATTTACACGGCATAGCTTTTAATAGGCTTAATCGCCGCGCCCCTTTCTAATTTATTACATCGCAAACAACGACGCGCTACCGTCCAATCCCGACACCCTTGTAGCTTTTTCACCAATTTTCGTGTTCCTTTCATTAAGCTCTTCTGGTAGTATTTTTCCGTACGATTATCTCGGACATATATTACCGCCTGTTTCATAGAAACATAGCAAACGCAATTCCATAGATCGTTCACGGTGGTTGCGCAACTGAAGCGAACGGAATGATTCTTTTTACTGGTTCTTGCCAGCTGTGGGAAGGAGGGATTCGAAAAGAAATCCCACAGGATTGCGTTTCACCGGTGGCCGTTATGTGTACAACGCTTTTATACAGTCGAACGTGATCTGCAGGGAATTCTCGCTGGTACGAAAACGTTGAAAACATGTATCTCTCGTCCACGGGAAAAAAAAAACAATTATCCATCGCGAATTAAGTTTTCAGCATTTCCGAATAATTAGGAAACACACGAGTTTAACCCTTGGGACTCCCATGGCGCCTCTGAGGCGACACCAAAAGTCGCCATACTATTATTCAACTGTTTGCATTTAACCCGTTCGCAGTCGGAATAATTCTAAAATTTTAATTCCATAATTAAGACTTTCCTTTCAACGTTGAACGTATTTATTCTGTGGAATCCTTTTTATATTTCACAGCCGACGTTAAATCTGTTTTCCTTAACCCTTTTCTCTGCAACATCGCGTGTCAGACACGTCATGCAGATTCTGAACAGTTTGGAATAATTATGTTATTAACCGTTTGCCCTCGAATGGCGCTTCTGAGGCGCTACTAAAAATTGCTATGATATTATTTAAACGGATTTTACGTCGTTAGGTTTGCAGTTAAGAAATTCAGAAAAATTTTAATGTTATAAGTACGAGTAATAGTAATTAATTTCATATGTACGAAAGGAAATAAAGTACGTATAGGTAAAAGTAAAAAATAAAGTTGTAGGTAAAAATATTGTTTCGATTTTGGAATGGAATAATTGCTTCGAGTGTAAAGGATTAGTCTTCCTCGAATAGATATAATATTACACATGATTGTTCCAATGTATTGAACACCCAGATGTGAAATAATTATAAAACTTTTTCTTCTTTTCGCAAATTATGAAGACGAGGGGTTAACTGACGAATTTTTAATAATTTATTGAAAACAGACGACTGCTGTTGTTTTGTTTGAGTTTTAGAGTAGCTATTCGAGTGCTAAGAGTTAATCCTTTGAAATAAATGATAACTGAGCATGATACAGCATAGAGCATATAGTATAGCATATATATATAGAGTACAGCATAGTAAATGATCACAAAGAAATTAACATTACCGTTGCGACAGCAATAAAGCCGAAGATGAAGGATCGTTCCTTGTAATGCCCAAGCAAGAATAATGGGGAGGGCAATGAAGACATTTTATTGAGTACTTAATCTTCTACTTGATAGCTCCATGCTCAGATTCTGATATTTATGGTGACGCGTGTATATCGACTGCTTTTGCACTTTGTCATTTTAAGCAGCAGGAAGTCGACGCGACTTGTGCTCAGTTTCTTGCTAAACGTCGTTGTGCGTTCTGAAATTCGACGTGCGATCAGTTTTTCGAGTATCGTTACTGATCTTGATAATTTTTTACCACCGTCGAGCAGAATCTGAAAAAATTTGAGAGTTTGAAAGAATTTTGAAAGAATTTGAAAGAATTTGAAAGGATCTGAAACAATTTGGGAAAGTTTGAGAGAATTTGAAGGAATTTGAGAGTGTTTGAGAGAATTTGAAATGATTTGAAAGGGTTTGAGAGAATTTGAAAGTATTTTGGAGAATTTGAAAGAATTTAAAAGAATCTGAAAGAATTTGAAATGATTTGAAAGGGTTTGAGAGAATTTGAAAGGATTTTGGAGAATTTGAAAGAATTCTAACATCTTTTAGAATTCTATGAACTTCTAACATTTAAAAAGGCGCAGTAAACAATTAAATTGAAATTAAGAGGTCTGAGTAAGCGTGCGTGTCAGATTCATTTTTTCGAGAAAGCAGTAGAGTCAGAAGTGTCGTCATTTTTGAGTGTGTGTACGGTTTTAGCACTTCGTCCACCGGAAATGTATTAATAGGCTTCTGAAAAATTTCGGTTCTCCGTAAATGTTATTCAGAGTGATGGTTCTTCGGAACTGTTTCAGTCAGTATTCTTTATATAACAGTTTTAAACAGTCACTTTCGGATTCGTTCCGTGACCTGCTCGACACAAGTTTCGTTAACTCTTTGTCGATCACAAATGATCGGAGGTGCGTAGAGATGCAGTTTTATTTTTTATATAGAATAAAATTATAGAATGTTTTTTAACACGTTAACTACCCAACTGACGACCTCAAAAACTTTATAAAATCAAATTAATTTATTTAATGAAGCAGCGATTGAAAACTTTAAATGTATGACGTATAATTACCCTTCAACCTTCTTGCATTCTTGCAGATATCAACTAAATTCAACGCAACGAATGTATTAGCGTACAAATTTATTTTTAAACATGAACAAACAATTCTGTCATCCATATATTGGTGACATGGCAGTCAAAGTGTTAAAGCATTCAAATTTCTTTAAGTGTGAACAGTTGAAATTGCTTGAAGTCCAATTAACTGAAATCACCTTGAGTGTGAAGAATTGAAATCGCTTTAAGTGCAAAGAATTGAAATCGTCTTGAGTGCAAAGAATTGAATTACGCAGAGTTCAAAGCATTTAAATTGCATTAAGCGTGAAAAGTTGAAATTGCTTTAAGTGCAAAGAAATGAAATTGCTTGAAGTGCAGAGAAATGAAATTGCTTGAAGTGCAATGAGTTGAAATCACCTTGAGTGTAAAGAATTGAAATCGCTTTAAGTGCAAAGAATTGAAATCGCCTTGAGTGCAAAGAATTGAACTTACATAGAGTTCAAAGCATTCAAATTGCATTAAGTGTGAAAAGTTGAAATTGCTTTAAGTGGAAAGAAATGAAATTGCTGTAAGTGCAAAGAAATGAAATTGCTTTAGGTGTAAAGAAATTAAATTGCTTAAAATGCAATGAGTTGAAATCGCCTCGAGTGTAAAGAATCGAAATCGCCATAAATGCAAAGAAATAAAATTACTTTAAGCGCAAATAATTAAAATAGCCTCGATTGCAAAGAAGATTCGACATTGGAATCGTGGGCAAGTTGACGAAACACGGTTTCGCCTAGAAACCAACATATCCACGGGGGTGCTTAGGGTGTCCCGACGTCGGCGTCGCGTTGGCTCGCCTAATCGTTTGTTTCTTACCTCGTCGACCCTCGGTCTTGTGGGGTGACGACCCTGCGCGTCTGGCCAGAGCCGCTGTCGTGCATTTCGTATTTATTATTTATACGCCGGCAAGTGTCTACATCCGGTGGATGTGCCCCGGCAAATCCACTTCGTTAAAGGTACCCAAGAGTGGCGGTGTTGCTCCTCGCGAAGAACCGCACGGTGCCGAGGTTCTCCCCAGTTTCTAATTCGATGTGCATCAAACGAATTCGTTTCAATCAGTTCATCCCTCGCCCGTCCGAGCAGTTAATCATTTCGTCACCAGTCGCCGACGACAAAGCCTCGATATGTTAATTCTCAATCATCCGATCGGGCCAAGATCAATCCGTAGTAATTAATTGCGACTCGGTCGAACGGGTCGGTCATTGCGATTTATTTCACTGATAATAGAATTAAACCGACTCGTAACATCGCAGTGCTTTTGCAAAACAAACTCTTACCATTTTACAGGTTTCGCATTGGATAGTACATTTTCTTCTACGTTTTTATTTGCTGCGATTTCAGTGTACTTAAACCTTTGCGCTACAATATATTGCACGATAACTGCGAGTAAATGTTCTTCGTCGTCTACAACCCTCTAGAGGACGAAGAACATTTCTAACTATTTTTATTTCGGTATTAAAAATAAATAAATAATATATTAACCCTTTGCACTCGAATGGCGACTCCGAGGCAGCGTTGAAAATAGCCGCAGCAATGTTTGAAACAATTTTTACATTGCTTATGTCGAAGAAATTTATAAAAATTGAATTGTTGCAAGGACGAGTAATAGTAAAAGAATTTCGTATGCATAGGATGAAATATATCTTGTAGAATAAAAATATTCTAGGTTGGACAAAATGCCTTAGGGTTGGAGTAAAAACAGCTTCGAGTGCAAAGGGTTAACGATTTACGGAGCACTAATATGGCGGAACGAATTCTTGTAAAATTTTTAAAGAAAAATTATTTTAAAATTTCCGTAAGGGGGAAATACAATTGGAAGCCAGAAATTTTCAAGATTTTGCGGAATTTTTTTCGACAGGAAGAAATGATGGTACATTTTTGAAATTTTCAAAAATTAGTTAGTTAGTTAGTTAGTTTAAATCATCGGCGCGCTGCTTGGCCTCAGCGGCGCTCAAGAGGCGTATCACGCTTGGAGGCTACAGCTTCAAAAGTACTTCGAATTCCTTTTTCAAATTTTAGGATTATATTCTCGACATGTTTAACTAATTTTTATATTAATTAATAATTTTATTTTTAAATAATTAATATTTTTTGAAATTTCTAATTGTATTTCTCCCCTTAACGGATCCTTCAACCAAGGCGGCAGCAATTATAAATTATTAATTATAACTTTGTTCTGCGTTATTATGTAAAACGCGCTATTTTTAAGCTTCCTTCCGGCACAGGAGAATTATTGAAAATCCCATTAATATTAATGCACGAATTTTCGCCGGCCCGCGCGAGTTTCATCTATTTCAATGGAAGAAGCGATCGGCGTTATTAATAACAATTGCCAGTCGATAGGGAGGCTCTCGGCTCACGCAACGGCGCGTACAGTTAATTTCCGCGTTCATAAATTGATATTTGGTAGTATCGCATTCGCGAGTTTCCTTCTCGAAATGATTCCATCGCGGCGGTCACCAAAATGGCGTCGAAATCGCGTCGATACTCTTTCGCAAGCGGAAAAATAGAAAATTGAAAAGCCGTTCGTAGTGTCGTTCGGTCGTGCTAGCAATTTGCTAAGCAATTAGCCGATGCTTTCTTTCGAGATTCCAGATAGCAGAGAGTAATTGAATATTTTGTTTTGCGCAGTTCCGAACCGGTGGATATGAAGATTGGATCGAAGGTGATCGCAATGGAAAGAGGTTTTGCGCAGAAACCGACAGGATTTGGTATTGGTTAGCGTTAGCCTCGCCGAGAAAGAATCATCGGTGACCGAAGATAGGATAAAGACATTCTTCGGGGGTCTATTTACGGGCTAAGTTTGGTTCCGTTCGTGCAGCACGAACAAATAAATAATTGGAAGGGAGTAGCATCTGTTCGTACGATAGTAAACACCGCTATTTATATCCGTATTACAACTATTTCTATCCGCGCCGCTGTACGTTACATTTATAATTCATGGTCGACGGTCGGGGGTGCGCACCCTTCTTTCGCGAGCTTTTCGAAACCGTAACCGACGACGCGACGCGCCGCGCCGCGCAACGTGTTCGAAAGAGCGGCGTTTCTCTCCGGCGGCTATCGTCCGGCAAAACTTTCGTTGCGAGACGTGTAATTTTATTAGACGGAACAATCAAAAAAGTTCACCGGCGATCCCACGGGAACTGCAATCGGACATTAATAATTATTGCATTGAAGCTCGCGTGTTCTCGGCGGGGCCGTCCCTTATTCAACGATTGTTCCACGACACAGAATGACTATGAGTCAGAATTCTAGGGAAACCGGCAGAGGGATATGATAATACGATAAAACTGTAATGAAACATATGCAAACTGTCCCACTAATTAACTTTACTTGTTCCTTTTATCAGGGGATACTGAATCTACTCGCTTTTTTTAGCGGAAGTGAAAATAGGGGGACCTAAAGATATTTTATTTTTTGTAAATGCTGTTGAACGTTTTGTGCGACTTTTTTGTTTGAACTAAGTTTCTCTAAGGTTTCGTTAAAATGAATATTAATATTTAAACATTGTGGCCGATCGAGCGAATGTCGTCCGAACGAAGAATTAATAATTTATTAAGGGATGATCTGAACTAAAAATAAATATGGCTTCTTAAACTATACTGAATACTAGAATATATTCTAGTAGTGCACAGTATGAAGTAAATTTTTCTGAAGTTTCGTTAAAAAATAAAAGAGAGAATTCATAGGTTTATTTGTTCCTTTTATTAAAAATACTAAAGCGACTCTTTTTATTGCAAATAAAAATGGGAAGACCTAAAGAAACTTATTCTATAAATTCTATTGAACATTTTATGCAACTTCTTTGTAACCATTTTATAATAGATTAATAGAATAATATTAATATTCATTCAAAGATCATCCCAAAAGAGAATTCGTAATGTATCAACGTACAATCACAACTAAAAGATGAATACACCTTCGTAAAATACATTACAAACCCTGCAATTAAGCACAGAATTTTCCACATAAACAGATCCGTTATAAACCAGTAAAGTTTCGAAGAAAACAACACTAAAAATCGTATTACTTCATTTTTAGTTACTTCGTTTTACTTCATTACATATTTTCTAAAACTTTAAAGAAACATCAAGCCACACACACTAAACCAATTCCAAAGGAATCACCCAAAAATCTCGGTAAAGTTTAAAAGAATATTTAAAAAAATATTTTCTCTTTCGGTTCGGTTATATAGGGGTTGATTCCACCCCCGATCGATTCAAATCTGCGCAAGTTCGTCCGACGAGGTCTGTGAACTTTCCAAATTAATGTCCACCAAGCAGAAAGTTTTCGCAACCAGAGATACAAATAGAGTTTGCGAGAATTTTCAAGAATTTAGGAGAATCTGAAAGAATATAAAAGAATCTGAAAGAATTTTGGAAAGTTGAAAGAATTTTAAGGGATTTGGGAAAGTTTGAGAGAATTTGAAAAAATGTGGGAGAGTTTGAGAGAATTTGAAATAATTTGCAAGAGTTTGAGAGAAATTGAAAGGATTTGGTAGAATTTGAAAGAGTTTAAAAGAATCTGAAAGAATTTGGAAAAGTTTGAGAGAATTTTAAGGGATTTGGG
>CM052085.1:5654565-5686700 GCA_028453745.1 Agapostemon virescens
TGGCCTCCAATTATTTCAATTTTTATACCGTTTCAAACTTGCACTTACTACTTACTTGTGCCATAAATTGTTAAAGAATCTTTCATTTGGTAGACGAAAGATTTCAATATCAAATAAAGTCACCATATCAATGGCCTCCAATTATTTCAATTTTTATACCGTTTCAAACTTGCACTTACTACTCACTTTTGCCATAAATGCATAAAATCCGCGATCCGCTTATCAACATCACAGAGAAAGACGTTTGAAGCAGTTTTATACAAAACGAAATACATTAACCCTTTCCACATAATTAAAACGTCTTCGTTGTTAATAATTCCTGAAACAAAGATTTTCTACACAGTTCATTTCACATACGTGAATTATTATACAACATCAAAATTGTCTGCATTAATTCCAGTAAGTCGAACATAATGCAACAACATTTGTTAACTATTAAAATGTTTCTACATCCTTACTATGCAAGTATGTCGACTTCTCATTTATTTACCATATTTATTTATTATTTACCTTCATCATATATTAGCAATTATATTAACAGCCGAACAGAATGGAGAAAAAAAGCAACAAAATTTTAGCAAACTATTGAATATCTGTTCAAACTTCGTGTAAATGTTCTAAACGCGTTCGGAGCTCCCATCTTCGAGAGCATGTTAAAGTAAAAATGTTCGAAATGAAAAAGAAAAATGGTAGAAAGTAATATTGGTGAAAATTGAATTTTACAGGAAGTCTTCCTGCCCCTCTGCACCTTGGGTATCCTGATCGTGCTGAAGGTGTTGCCACCGAACCCGAACTACCCCCCGATGATGACGCAGAGGCAAGAGGGTGGCATATTCGAGGCGTTGAACGGATACAAGAACAACACGATCGCCGTCGTTCCAAACTCGACGGAAACTTTAGTACGTATCCAATTCGCCGTTCCTCGGGTCGTTTCATCCCCCATCTCGGGGGTCATCGAGCTCGAATGGTTTCCCTAATCGTTCGGTTTATTTCAGACCTTCTTGAACTCGATGAACACCCTGTGGTTGTCGATGTGGGATCAACCTGGCAAGCTACCCTTGAATTTCATAGTGTTCGACACGAAGGACGACCTGCAAGCTGCATACTGGAGAGACCCTTACAGCATACCCCTAGCAGTGATCTTCGAGGATTCTCAGCCTATATCTCAGCACCTTCTGTAAGATAATCGTGAAATTGTAAAAATTGTTAATTTGTAACAATTTGCGGTGTCGATGCGAGTCCTACCAACAATCAACGTGTTAAATATTACTGAAGAAGGGTAAAAAAGTAAAAGAACTGATTCCAAATTGTTTAAGGTACAATTGTTGAAATTGCAAAGGTTTAGTAAGTCTTTATAAAGGTTTATAAAGTCTATGTAAATTCAATCTTTCAATTTTTCTATGGCAAGACATATGCCAATTACTTTTAACACTCTATGGGTTTGATATTAACCCCTTGTTGTACCATTTTCTTTGTAACTAAAGTTATTATATTTGTTAAACTTTGCAAGGGGTTAAAAGAGTTAAGCGATCCTCATTTTTAGATTAAAAAGATCCAATGAAAGATTACCAAGAATGAAAAAGCCTTTACTTGCACATAACATAAGTAATCAGGATTTTAAACCACTAAGAAAGTTATTTTAGTTAGTATGTAAGTTAATTGCAAGTCTGTATGATTGAAAGTAACATTGTATACATAGAAACAGTTATTCTACACAATGTATCCAAAATTTGTGATAATAGCTGTTCGACCTCGGTTTCCCCTATTACTAGAATATGCGTTACTTTGAAAAGAATGTAGAGAATGGCAGTGAAACGACAAATATTGGAAAGAGAAACGTAGGGCTTCGACTTCTTCCCGAATAAATACTGATTACGTCTTTCTGTGACGTTCCAGGTATGAGATAAGAACTAATCCTTTATACACAAATCCACCCACGCCGACCGAACTATATTCCGCCCCAGTTACTTGTCGAAAGGACACCAGCCATTGGATGGGTGGTGTATTGTCGATAGAGACTGGCGGATCATGTCCCGTGAACAACTACCTGCACTCTGGATTCTTGGCGTTGCAGTTGATAATGGATATTACAAAGATAAGAGTATGTACTCCTCGAATATTTAGGCTAGCCTGCATTATTCTAGTTTGTGGTCCCAGAAGAATCTCTAAAAAAGAAGTTACTCTTTTTAAGCATTGATTTAAAAAGTATATACTTTATTCTGTAATTATTAGACTATGGTTCTTTATGCAAAATAAAATCTTCCTGCATCGGTTGCGAAAGGTAGAAGTCTAGATCTAATTCTTTAATCTATCTATACTTTTCTTTTTCTATCTTTTAAGTATCTTTATTATTCAATTACTTTAATTTCTCTCCTATTGTAAATTGCATTATCAGAACTGTATAAAATTGAAAGTCTAGCAATTACACAGCGAAGAGCTTTAGAATAATGTGACCATATTTAAATAATTGCTTCAATAGCATAAGCATTTGTACTAATGCAATCGTATGCACTGATAATTTACAGCTAGACACAGGGAACACAGATGTAACCGTTCCAGTAGTTAGGCTGGAGATGTTTCCGAAGGAAGCTTTCACTGCAGGTAACTATACAGAAAACACTATGAAGGATACGATTGTTATCTCTGCACGTTGAGTAACGAAGGCTATCCAACTACTGTTAGAAGAAACAAAGTAGATTAACAGAGATAGAAGAAAGACAATAGGTTTAGAAATGAAATCGATACTTGAGGAACATATTTTTTTGTTTGTTTTGTGGGTATATTTCTAAGAACATCTTTTATTTAGATTGGATGCTGGCCTTTAGAGTTGTTATACCTCTCTTTATGGTACTGGCTATCTCGCAATTCGTCACTTACCTCCTGATCCTGATAGTCGGTGAGAAAGAGAAAAAGATCAAGGAAGGAATGAAGATAATGGGCCTAAGAGATTCTGTCTTTTGGTAGGTTTATAGTAGAGTGTGATCGAGAGACTGATAGATTTCTTTTTTCTATATTTTTGTTCGAACAAGCATGCGTGTCTGACGAATATGTATTTTGCATGAATCTGTAGACGAAAAATTTAACATAGAAAATCTCTCGACTTTGTTACAACGAATAAAAATAGTATTCTCGTTTTCGTTACAGGTTGTCCTGGTTCATTATCTACAGTGTGTTCGTCTTGCTACTTTCTGCCGTTGGGGTCATACTACTTTTTACACTTCAGATGTTCCAACATACACACTTTTTACCGATATTCCTTTTAGTAGTGCTCTACAGTTTCTCCATAATCATGTTCGCTTTCATGATAACGCCCTTCTTTGATAAGTCACGGGTAAGTTGCGAGATAAATTATAATTCATTCATCATGCTACTATGGGTCAATTGTTGACCGAAACGCTATTCAAAATTCGCATTTCCAGACCGCCGGTGTGCTAGGAAACTTCGCCGTCACAACGTTAAGCTTGATGTACTTTATCCAAGTTTTCGTCAACGATTCTAGTTCCATTTCCTTTTGGGTGGTATCGCTTCTCAGTCCAACGGGCGTCGCTTTGGCAATGGATAAAGTTTGTATCAGAACTGAAACAGTTTTAACTCTTAGCATTCCATTAACGACTCTGAGATTCTACTAAAGTTTGCTATGTCATTGGACATTATAAAAATGATCAAAGAAAGAATTATGTGCATCATTAAATCTCTTTATATACAATGAATTGTTAAAGATTTCTAAATTATACAAGTAAATTGTTTGAGTGCAAAGAGTTAATATTATATACAATAAATGTATAATATTATATACTAAGCGTATACGATTCTTTTCCCAGGCTCTTGTGTTGGACTTACAAGGGGAAGGAGTTAATTTCGATAATCTTTGGTCTGGCCCTGGTATACCGTTTGGAGGAAGTCTTATTATGATGACATTAGACATCTTCCTGTATGCTTGTTTAGCCTATTACTTTGACTGCGTCATACCTAGTGAGTGCTCCAACATAATTTTAATTTCCCAAAGATTATATACAGGGTATCCCTTGTTGAAGGGTCACCCTGTATTAATGTTTGACAGCAAGGCACATATGTTAACGTATTAAATTAATTGTAGGCGAGTACGGCGTTAAAAGAACTCCCTGGTTCTGCTTTACGCCAGGTTTCTGGTGCCAGAGGAAAGCTCCAAGGGTGGGTTTGCAATACAAGAAGAAGACGGAGAGACAAAGTAGAGAAAAACTTGGTTTACAGTCGTACTTACAGGTACCGTCGTCGAATGGCGAGTCAAATTCTTTCATACCGGGCGAGGAGACGAACCGTGACATCGAGCCGGTGGTAAGGGAGATGAAAGGTCGCGAAGCCATTAGGATAGTCGACCTATACAAGTCCTATCAAAAATGTCGCAAGCCAGAGATCAAAGCTGTAAATGGCATCAACCTGACGATCTATGAAGGACAAATAACCGCGATACTTGGCCATAACGGGGCCGGCAAGACGAGCCTCTTCAACATATTAACTGGCATGACTGCACCAACCGCCGGCACCGCTTTGATTTTCGGTTACGATGTCAGGGATTTCAAAGATATGCAAAATATCAGGAGCATGACCGGCGTATGTCCGCAACACGACATCCTATTCGATCTTCTGACTCCCCGAGAACACCTCGAATTCTTTGCGGCTGTACGGGGAATACCTAGAACAATGATAGAACACGAGGTACGACTTCTCGACCTTCCCCTAATCACATTTAAGCCAATTTAAAAATCAAACATCATTTGACAGCGGAGCATAAGTCTATTTCGACCTTGACTATCGAATTTTCATTATTTTTAATTGAAGAAAATAATATGCGTGCTTAAAGTGCTAACAAAATATGTGTGAACAATCCCAATGTAAAAGATTCAATATATCTTCTGAGAAAAATTCTTAAAGATTCGCGCGGAAACAATTTGTCAAATTAAATTTAACTTTTAGTATAAACTGTCTTAAACATAGAAGTGCTAGCCATTTGGAGGAAAAGTTAAAAAATAACAATTCGATACTTAGCACTAACTGAATATGTTTTGTAATCGTCACCAGGTAAGGAAAACATTGAAGGATATCGACTTGACCGAGAAAGCGGACACCTTCGCAAAGTATTTAAGCGGCGGCCAGAAGAGGAAGTTGTCCGTGGGTATCGCCATTATCGGTGATCCGAAAATTATCATTCTCGACGAACCCACGGCTGGAGTAGATCCGTACTCCAGAAGACAGATGTGGTCCTTCCTGCAGTCCAGACGTCACGGCAAAGTAATATTATTGACCACTCATTTCATGGACGAGGCTGACATATTGGCGGACAGGAAAGCGGTGATTAGTAAAGGGAAATTGCGATGCTGTGGTAGTTCCTTGTTCTTGAAGAATAAGTTCGGCATCGGGTACCACTTAACGTAAGTCAAAAACATGTGGTAAATAATAAAACATCAAACAGAGTAGAATACTTTATTTCCACTATTCTTTTTACACCTCTACTAAAAATTAAAATAACAATAAAGAAGATACGCTTGAAATACAGAATGAAGCTAAAAAGAAATAGGAATTAAATCTGTAAAAATGCTTCACTGTATCATGTGTAAAATTGTCACAGGTTGGTCCTCGAGGGAAATGCAAGAGAACACGCCATCAACAGACTGGTAACATCCCACGTGTCGAAAGCTGAGAAGGCGAGACGCCACGGTCGAGAGCTGAGTTTCATTTTGCCTCACAACTCCGTGGAGAATTTCGCACCACTTTTCTCAGCCATAGAACACGAGATCAAGACCCGGGCGAGTAGATTAGGCATCAGTAGTTACGGAGTGTCCATGACCACTCTAGAGGAAGTGTTCCTGCACCTAGAGAAAGACGAGGGCACAGAGTGCACCATGGACAATCTATCTAAGAAAATGGTACGCAACCGTGCATTAAGCAGGTCATTGTCGTTGCAATCTAAGAGCACGTCTTACCAGAGCTTGCAGAACGAGGGCGTCACCGTTCAGAATGACGGCCAAGCGAAAGGTAAGTTTACTTTAACGAACACACACGAAATCTGTTACATTGTTGCATATTAAACTGTTTTCACCCATCATTTGCAGGGGAGTTAGCAGACGGTATCAATAACGATAGAAATCCTCCTGTTCTCGGCCTCGGATTAGACCCCATAAAGATCCGGCCTAATTTCCTGCAAACCCTGTACGCCATGCTTCGCCTAAGAATACTCAGGCTCTTCAGGAACATCCAGTTATTGTACTTCACCATCGTTGCGCCTCTCCTGCTCATTGCTCTTGGCCTGCATTTGAATAGTATTCAAACCGTCGAGGTCAAGATGCAATCTTTAAAATTGAACACTGGTACGCATCTTGCATGATCTACAAACACGTTCAATAATTTTTTTTATGAAACTGCAAAATAGCTACCTATTCTCCTATATACTCAAATTTGATCCCAAAGAAACAGCAATGTATTAAATAATCTTTCATAAACCAATGGTAATTTTCTTTTCAAAACCAACGCTTGCGTTGCCATAAGTAGATAGCTGTTCCGCAGTTTCACCGCATTTCGTACGAGCGAAATCGGCATAGGTAATTTTCTTTCTTCATAGATACCTACGGCAATGAGACCAAACTTTTGTACTCTAATAATACCGATCACGATATCACGCCTCTAATCGATGGAATAGGTCGAGATGTTAGATACATTGAAGAATACGACGGGGATTTTACAAACTTATTGAAAATCGCACCTCACGCGGCTGTTTTCAGCGTTAACGAGTACAACCAACGCGGGATTAATTTGACCGTCGTTTACAATGACACTATGCAGCATTCCTTACCGATTTTGATAAACCTGCTGTCCAATACCTATTACAGGTATGCATGCGCGCATGTGTGTTTGAAAAGCTATATAATCGTCCTGAACATTATTAACGCTTGAATATTCCATTATTTTCGATCAGGTTGCTTTCTGGTAATGACAAATTGGAGTCGATAATGGTGAAAACCCATCCTTTTCAACAAACGTCGCAACCACAGGAGTTCAACATCGGCACAGGCAGTTCTGCTGTATTCATTGGAATGAATTTCGTCCTATTACCAATAATTCTAGTGGTGGACATGGTCTACGATCGGGAAGTGAGTTTAACATTATAGTATATATTTAATGTATTTCGTGTTGGTTTTATATAAACGGTTTTGTTCATTCTCAACGTTGTATATTCGTAGATAAAAGCGAAGAATCAACTTCGCGTGAATGGTCTGTCGTTTTCGATGTACTTTCTGACCTACTTCGTCGTACTTGTCGGCCTGATAACGTTCATTTGTCTCTGTATACTCGGCATCATATTCCTCTTCGATGTGCCTTCGCTTCAAGAGATACCAGCACTCATCACCCTCGGCGGTCTTTTAATGCTTTATTGCCCGGCGTCCATCCTCTTTTCCACGTGTCTCAGTTACATCTTCGATAAAATGGATTCTGCACAGAGTATTCTACACAATATTGCCGTCTTCTTCGGGCTCATACCCTTTATACTAGTTATGGGTCTTGACATGTTGGGTCTCTGTAAGTAATAATATTGAATTATTTATTTTACCAAAGATTTGGTCACTTCGCTACCAAACATTTTCTCTGTAATCTAGCAAATGTAGTAGAACAGTGGGTACTCGCTCGTTCCATGAAAATTGCACCGGAGTTTCAGGCAAGATTCAAGGTTTTTGCAATAAACGAGTTGTCCAATCAATCTTATAACATTTCTCCCCTATAACTTTCCTGTATTGCATTGAAACTGTGACCAATGTGTACATATATATAACAATATCAAGAAACTTACAATTTTCACTTAACTACATCTCCCATCTTGCGTAAAGATAATGCTACGAACAATATTCTAAGGCACTAGCTTTTCATCGGAATGAGCAATGAGCGAGAATGTACTGTATTTGATACTTGGAATAAACTGAATGTGATATACAGGGTAGCCTCCTTCAGCTGGAGCACTCTGTATAGTATTTTTTAAATATTGGTAGTCTAAGAATTCGTAATATTCAATTTCGATCCGACAACTTTGTAACGATGATCAATTTTCCAGGTGGAATAGCAGCATTCGTTCTGCACGTGATCTTCTCTTTAATAAACACATTGTACGTACCATACGCTGCTGTGTACTACGTCGAACGAGTCCACCTCATGTGCTCCATCAACGCCGCTTGCCACCATCTGACCATGTCTGATTATTTAACTACAGAAATAATTATAATGGCCTTTGGAGTGCTTCTGCATTGCCCGCTGTGGTTCTTTATACTTTTGATATTGGATATCAAAAAGAATGGTGGCAACGTTAGCGACATTTTCAAGCATTTCTTGGTTAGTAATCGTTCCTTTGCATTCTATGTAACCTTTCCACAAATTACTGAATTCCAGTACTTCCGTTCACAGCGCAATGGCGGCTCCGTGGGCGAGGAAATAATGGAGAATGCGGACATTGGAGAACACGAGGACGCAGACGTTAAAGCCGAAAGACAGAAAGTTTTTAATCTCGTCACTTCGTCATCCGTTCAAGAACCACCTGTAGTTCTAGTACAGGTATGAATTTCAATCGATCCTTGTAACTCTCTAGTTAAGAGTTTGTAAATTAATCGACATGATTTGTTCGTTTGATAGAACCTCAGAAAGGAGTACCGACACAGAGAGTCAGGTTCCTGTAGTTGTTGCTCGAAGCAGGACGACGAAGCTAGTCAAATACAACGAAAAATTGCTGTGAGAAATCTCTCATTGGCGGTTGAACCGGGAGAGGTGTTCGGTTTGCTGGGCCACAATGGTGCCGGCAAAACCACGACAATGAAGATCATCATAGCCGAGGAAGCAGCGACGCGAGGTAGAGTGCATATTGGTGGTCACAACATTAACTCCAATATGTCAGAGGCTTTTAGACAGATGGGCTACTGTCCTCAACACGATGCTCAGTGGAAAAATATCACTGTCAGGGAACACTTAGAATGTTACGCTGCCATACGCGGTGTACCATGGGGAGACATCGGCAGGTACTGTATCTAAACTAATTACAATTAAAAAGAAATTCTTATACTCGACATCAGAATACCCTTTCAATCATTAACTGTTGACGTGGAGTCTAGGACACAAAAATTCTTGACCTAACGTTTGCCAAAAATAAAAATCTGTGCTACTGTAATTCTATTCTATTTGTAGAATTGTAGATCTATATCTGTCCGGACTACAAATTCATGAACATGCCGACAAGCAAACCCAGGAATGCTCGGGTGGCACCAGAAGAAAGCTCAGTTTCGCTATGGCAATGATAGGCGGTCCAAAAGTAGTCTTAATGGACGAGCCCAGTACAGGGATGGATCCTAGGTCGAAAAGGTTTTTATGGGATACAATTCTAGCCAGTTTTCAGGTACCTGTCGATACATAATATTTGCCTAATTCGATTGGAGGGTTTGTTCAGCTGTGGCAATAGAGTATTTTGTTGCAGGGTGGCAGGGGAGCAATTTTAACGACTCATTCAATGGAGGAAGCCGATGCTTTGTGTTCGAAAGTGGGTATAATGGTGAAAGGAGAGCTCAGGTGTATTGGCTCTACCCAACATTTGAAGAATCTCTACGGTGCTGGATACACCCTTGAGATGAAACTCCAAGGCGGAGATTGCACACCCACGACACCTTCTGGCGACAGGATTACTAGTCTGAAAGAATTCGTTTCCAGCCTGTTTCCAGATGCTACCCTCGAGGAGAGTTTCGCTGACAGATTAGTTTTTGGTGTTCCCCAACATGCAGTTACCTCGCTGGCCGAGAGCTTTATGCAGTTGGAGAAGGGTAGGTGTACACGCTAATAGTTTCTAGTATACAGAAAGAGAATAAAAATAATTAATTTCTAATTAATCCCGTTTGATTTTATCCAGCCAAGCTCGAACTGGACATCGAAGAGTACAGTTTCAGCCAGACCACTCTGGAACAAGTATTCCTGAAATTTTCCCATTACGACGAATCAAACTCGGGGGAATGATGACTCACGACTAGTGTGTTTATTCTGGTGTGTTGTATAGTGAAAAAATATTCACGGGACCGTTCGAATGTGAACAAGTTGAGAATAGTGATCTGTTCGTTAATGTTCCGATGTGATTGCTATGGATAAAATTGGTAAAGACAACATTCTTAAGTATCAAGAACGTTCTGTAGTAACAAAGGATTCTCGCGTTACCGATTTGTGCGGATTGTGAAGTTAGATTATTCCTGTTTTAACTTTGACGAAACTGTAAGTGGAAAAAGAAAATGAGAATCGTACTATTTTTACGGTAACGACGCTCGACCTAATGCTGAGAAAGAGAAAAAAAAACACAGATAAAACAGAGCTGTAGGATGAGAAAGAAAGAGTTAGAACAATATATATCGTTTATTTCTTTTCTTTTCTTTTTTTTTTTTTTAATCATACCATGTTCTGCATACTGTTATGTTCGTCAGAATTGCGCAATGACTTCCTGAAGTGGTTATGTCGTGAGATATGAAATAAACGTACATATGAAATTAACGACTTGTAAATAGTGGAGACTGCAAACAATTTATCCTACTATCAGCAGAGGTGGTCGTAATGGTATCAACACTACTGATTTTCGAATTATATCATAATCTAGTGTATTTTTTCGATTCCTACCAAATAGGTCTCGCGATTAATATTGCTGTGGAATTGGAACATTCATTATCATCGATTATAAGTATAGAATCTTCCGTTGTCAGTGAAGACAAAACCGATCCACAGGATCGACATTAAATTCTTTTTAAATGTAGACGGTTCATAGGGACTTCCCAAATCTACTACATTGATAAATGTGTATCCTGTACAGGGATTAATCGTCTAGCGACATTTATAGTTGCTCGAGTTAACAACGAGCGCTGTTGACGCAACAACTCACACACAACTGTTGTTTGAAATGGGACGCCGATTGTATCCGAAAAACGATCTGGATGTAAGTTGGACGTGACTTAATTTTGTGCATATAACATAGCACCTAGCATGTATTTATAAATATTTCTCCATTTCGCTTGTGGTCTTTACCGAAGCCTTTCGAATAACGAAACAAACAAGATAGGTTGTTTACCTTGCCTCGATAGCGCATAAGAATATGATAATTCGACGCAAGAATTTTTTCCGATCAAAGGTCTGCATTCGAATGGGAAAGAGTGACCAGGATTATTCATTAAAAAATATTTTATAAGAGAATTAGGACGGTCCACGAATACAAATTCGCGGCAGTGTTTCCATTAATTTCTTTCTCACGATACATTGTTGCATTGAAAGACCTTTTATCTTGCATTACACGACATTGCTTTACTTTGAGAAACATTCGCATTCGTAAATAGATCCGGATAAGATACACGAGCACTCTTGCATCGGACAATTTGAAACATTTTATTGATATGGCTTGGTCCGTAGTTGAACGGTCTTCCTACGTTAGAGGATTAAAGGATTTCACATTCTTTGAATGCATACTTGTTTTGTGAAAATTAAAGAAACATCGTTGAAGTAAGATGGAGGATAATTAAAAAATTTGTGGAAACTACGGCTCGTGATTTGCTTTAGAATAAAAATCCGTTTTTGGGAAATTGTAGCGGGGAGATCCCTTAAGGTTAACACTAACGGAGGAGTGAAATAAAGAAATTGATAAAAAAGAAGCTTTAGTCTATATAGACAAATGAAAATGTTCTCTCGACTTTCCACAATGAAAGATTTTCATTCTTAGGTACCCAAATGCATACATTCGATCTTCTGTAATACGTTAGGATTCTGAAAAAATTGAACAAGTGGGTCAGTAGGGGCACCGTTTTAAGGACTGAGTGAAATATTTTGTAGACGATAGAGAATAGTTAGATGAAAAATTGAAATTGCATCGTAAGGAATGTATTGACTTTTGTAAATAAAAAAAAAAGGACTCGTTATAAGAATGATTCATATTATAAATATAAATATACATATATGTATTATGTATACATTATAGGGAATATGAAATGCAAAAAAAATACGTGCGCCATAACGCATGTGCGCATTTATAGAGATTGTGTACGCACAATTCTTGTTCTAGCTAATACCAATATGATATAAAATTTAGTCAATTATGAAATTACACGAATGCAGATTAAAAAAAAAAAAAGGTTGCAGACAATTTTATGAAAAATCATTTACATATAAATATATAAATATATGCGTATTTATATATTTATATAGGATACAATAGATACATATACGTATACCGTTTTTTAAGAACATGTGTCATGGTACGTACATAAACGAAGGATATTATAAACATTCCTAATCGCAAGTTGCTGCATTACGAAAAGAAAAAGAAAAAAAAAACAATTTCGCATTACTTGTATTCATACCGATTGATTTATACATTTTCCTTTTGATTTCTTATTTTCAGCCATATCTACACCTATCTTCTCTGCTCATAAATAATCGCCACTTTTTGGCATTTAACTGTGAAAAGGCTCGTTCACGTGTGTGGATTTTTCACGATCGATATACATATATGTATATACACGCGGTATACGTACGTGTAAATATAACGAAGTATAACATGTATACTACTGCATACGCATATATATATGGATTTATATTTTCACGCACGTACTTTACAGTATGCAACTAAAAAAAATCGTAGATTCTCTCGATAGAATTTGTTTGATATACTGTACAAGGCTACTCCTATTGTTTACAGAATCAGACGAACAATCGAGCGTGCGTGAGGCATTGTTTCCTATGTAAGAATGAGCAGGTGCAGATAACCAGACTTTTAAAAGCTTGTAAATCCAATGTAAAATTGAATTTTCCTGTCAGTATGTATAATTTAATAGTAACTACACATACACACACACACCCATATATATATATACACATATATATATACATATCGGGATATGAATCACAACGACCATTATTGGTTGGTCGGTTTTTCGTTTTGTATATCAACGACACTTCTCGTTCGAACGGGAATGAAAAATAAATGAGAAATTGAGAAGTCTGGAGTGAAATCTTTTTGCACATACTCACGCACTTGTCGATATCTCGACGAGAATTTCGCGCGTTTAGACACGCACTTTAACAAACATTTACCAACCATAAAGAAACACGAAACACATACGCGACATAAACATGATCCTACATATACACGCGTACACAGAGAGAGAGACGAACAGTCCCATACTGTGAGAAGAGCACACGTCACACTAAGAAAATTTAAGAGAGAAAGAGACTCGTATATATAAATAATATATATACTAGATACAATTAATAAAATGCGATTATCATCATCAAGTGAAAGAAAACTACACGCCGAAAACACCTTGTCGACGAACGATTGACTTACTGTGAAAACTACGTATTTGTTGTGTAAAGTGAATGTAATTGATTGGTTAACGGAAGCTTTTTCACCAATAAAAGAAAAAAAGAAAAAGAAAAGAAACGATCAGTTAAAACATTTACGAAGTGTCCTTCTTCAAAAGCGTTTCGTGGATTTTTAAATATTAGAAAGACAAGAGAAGGCAAGAGAAGGCCAGCATGAACATCCAATGAGCTTCTTCTTGTTTCTCTACTAAATAATGATCTATCCATTGTTGTCTAATGCATAATTTTAGAGGTAACCGACACTGCTGTACATTCGATCAAATTGGTAGCGTTTATTGTGTGTACTAACTGACGGAAGTTTTTAGATATAATTAAATGTAGAGCATTGTAAATTTCTTTGATCAGTATTCCTGGAACTTTCTCGATTCGCGATTACTAACCACTCTTTCCACATAAATTTGAAACTATTTACTATGACCTTTTTTAACAGCATCTATGCATTTTTTAACTTGTAATTTTTTTTGCGTTTCTTCTCGATAAAATGATGATGTAACAGTTAATACCGTTCGATGGTAAATTTGCAGATTGAATATGACAAGTGAAATTAATTAATGTCCGAATCGTACATTTTCTAATTACTAATTTAATTTCTTTCGGATTTTCTTTATTTCTATTAGTAAAATTACACTTTATAAAAAGCATAGCACTAATTAAAGAAAAAACAAAACTTGTAATGATTGTTCTGGTGTAATGTTTTGTATTTATATTTTTTATACATTTCAGAAGACAATAGTTTCGTTTATGCGAACTCCTTTCGAAATTCTAAACAATAATTTACAGTTTATGTATGTTGATTACTATAACAATTCATGTTATAGGAGAACGGTTATCAATGAAAGAATTTTTACTGAATACATTCATTCGTATTTATACTAAAAACGTATATATACATGCGCGCATACACACATACATACACACACACACAGAGTCCCAAACGCGCAAGCACAACATACACATACACGTAGACAGGTATATTATAAAATGCTTTTCATCAGACAGAACTTGCATATAATAAAAAAAAGATGTGTTCGTAATGATTCATAAATTACAAGGTGTATCAAAAAGATTTCTGATTGTTCTATATAATTATTAATAATAGCGAGCCTCTTTTACGAAGATATTTAGACGATTTGTTTACTAATGATTGCCGACGATAACGATAATAATTAAGTCTGTAAAAGGACGTTAGGTCCCCCGCTTCGGATAAATAAATTTACAACTTTAAATTTATTGTATAATTGTTATATTACGATAAATATATGTATACAAGACGGTTTATAAAATTGCAAAAAAAAATTGTTATTTCTGATTGTTTTCTAATGTTAACGAACGGAACGTCGTGTCAAATTTAATCCTTATGATCTAAACACTTTCTAGACAACATCGAAACATTTTGTCGCCATACTTTCACATGGCTATTGCACGGATAACATTTTGCAGTAAACTTATCGTTTAAATGTAATACCATTGTCAATAACAGGAAATTCTAAAGACTATGAAAAATGATAAAAAAAAAAGTCTTAATACAGATTTTTCTTTATTTATGTTAAAATGTATTTTTTGTTTTAATAGTTTTATGATAAAATTGATTTTTATGGAAGGTATTGTTCTGCTTCTGTTACCAGATAAAATTTCATTAGACTATACATCGAGACGATGCTTCGAAAATCAAAATAACGAACATGTGTAAATCAAGAAACACTTTGTACTATACTGCTTGACGTACACGTATCCATTCGTTTTAAAAATATGGTACGTTTCATTGCTTAAAAACATTAAAGATTGTGATTTAAAAGCCCCCTTCTGTGTATACTTTAAACGGTTGGTACATCACGTGATCTTTGTTACAAAATATTGAAAATTACATCGTTGCATTATCCTCGTACTTTTTTTTTTCTTTACATCTAGTCTTGCTTTGAATTGATAGTGGTGTGTATTATACTGTGTAGTAGATGACAAAAACGTGTTCACATTTACTTTCTTATTTTCCTTGAGTAAAAGAACTGAAATGTTTATTAACAAAAGTAGAAAAAGGATAAGACATTACATTAATCAAAATATAAAAAAGAACATTTTAATCGTAGAAAGAAAGATTTCTAAATCAATTATTTTTTTTCTATCTTATGCATTCCATACATTTCCGTTATAATAAATTAATTACACTTCTAATTGTAACTTTGTTCCTAATGTGTCTCATTAACATTCAATAAGATTAATGTGTGCCTATTAATGAAATGATCCTTATGAAACTAAATTATTATATAGAATATTTAGATGAGAACTGTCTTTAAAGTAATTTAATAATTATAAAATAATAAATGTTTCCATTTGTTCATGAAACTTAGCAATACAGGTTTTTGAACTGCATACGTAGAAGCATCGAATTCCTATTTATAATATATTACAATATATCTACCACTCAACGAATCATTCTTAAAATTCGGACTATCGTAGTTTTCATATTTGACTAACTTTCATGATTAAGTTACTCGTTCAAGCCAAATTTTAAGACCAAATAAAATTATTATACAATCGAATAGTTTCATATTCTGTCCATTTATGCTGCCATCGAAATCGCGTGCCCATTACAACATTTTCGACTTCGTCCTTTGCATGAGATCAGAATATCTATTATATATTCGTTCGGCATACTTACTACAAAACACGTTTAAAAATGCAGCCCTTTTTTCACGCTCATTACACTCGACAAAATAATTGTAATTTTTTACAAACTTTATTTCTACAGTTTTCTTCCTTCATTTGCGATCGCATTTCTCCGTTTTACCAATGATTGGGACAATAAATAGGAAAGTATTAGAAAAATGCATATGCGTATCCTTTCATCAGAAGGTTTACGCGGTCGAATTAAAAGACGTCAATACGAAATTCCAATAATTTAGAGTTTCCTTCTTCATGTGGACAAATATAGACGATGATAATCGTTCGCTCCAAAGGCGCAATTACACTTTGGACATTTCCGCTGTCGTGTTTCGTATCGCGTACGCAAACAGTCCCAACAGAACACGTGGAAGCATTTCGTTAAAACTGCATCCTTGCGTTTTACTTTACACGATGGACACGTCAGAGTTTCCTTGTACTCGCGTAACTCTTCTGCCATTACTTCATCCAACGTTTCTGCCAATTCTATCTTTTTCATTCTCTCAACTTTACGCCTCAACTGAGCTATCTCCTCCTATAATGAAATACAACAGTCGCAATTAAGTTAGCCATTATATTAAAATCCACCATAACATATTTCAAAATGAATAGACCTTACCTGTAATCTTTTTGTTTTATATGCTTCCGCTTCCAAGGAACTGGTCTTTTCAGCTACAACTTGTTGCGCTTCTTTCATCTGAGAATGATATTTTTCTGAAAAGAAGAAGCGGTATATTTTGAAATTTAATTAGATTCTCATTTACAAGGATTGATATATTTTATGATGTTTCTTACCAAGATGAAGCTTCAAATCAGCCGCAGACTGTGCACTCTCAATAGCTTTCCGTTTATGCATTTCCATAGCTTGCTGCCTCAACGCTAATTCTTTTTCAACAGTGGCTAGGGAATTCTGCAAGAGGCGTTCCTTTTCTTCTAATTTACGAACAACTACATTGGCCGCTTCGACTTGCGTCGTTAACGTAGAGACTTGCTCCTTTAAGACATCCTTCTCCTCTCTGGCTAGTTTATGCAGTTGATTACTCTTGATTCTCTCTGTCATTAGCTTAAAGTTTGCGTCGTCTTTCTCTCGTAATTGTTGTATCAATCTAGAATTCTGATCTTGCATATCTTCAAAGGCTTGACCGGTCACCTCCATCTCGTTCAATAAAGCCTCCTCTTCCTGCAACCACACACAGTTCTGTTCAGCATAATTCACAGTTCATAGTTTCAATCACAGTCGGGTTACAGTAATAAAAAATAAATTTTTATTTCATTAGCGTCAGCGTCCTGCACTTACTCATTTCTTTACGAAATATCGATTCGCAAACTAACCTGCTTCTGAGAAGCTACTTGACGCTGAAGAGTGTAAGCTTGTTCTTCTAATTTTTTAATTTTTATTTGTGCATCTTCGTCCGCTAGTTTCTTGCGCTCTTCGCGTTTACTTTCCTAAAATAGCGTTTCCATTATTTATTACATTTACTTGTTTTATATATTTAAAAGAATAATAGAAACAGGCACCCTTTCACATACTTGAATTTTCTTGATTTGTTGGCGTAACTCGTCTAATTCTGCTCTCGTTTTACGCTCGGCAGCCATTAGTTGCACTTTGTCTCTTTGCTCTTTTCCAACTCCTTTGTACATGTCCAAAAGGAGTTTCATTTCCTTCATCTCGTTCACGGCTTTCCTGTAATTATTATAACGAATGCAAACATAAAATAAACAAAATATACACAATGAATAAAGCTAAAAACATCAAATAAATTTAATTATATCTATGAATACACATGTTCCTTCAGTACACTATCTTTAATCCTAATAAATCAAATTATTACTAAGGTTTGGTGACTGTATAAAATTGTAACATTATTTGATTGCATATACAGGTTAACTTCTAAATGCAATTACAGGTTCCTTGCTCGCAGTCTGTATACATGTAACATAAAACAGAATACCATGCGAATAAATTGAAATATTATACGATCACCAATCTCAGCAACAATGCAATTCATTGTACGAAACTTACTTAAGTTGTGCTTTGAGGTCTCTGACAAGTTCTGATTCTGCTACTTTCGTGTCTTTAGCGCGATGAGTTGGATCTCGATGTTCTGTTTTAATATTCTCCTTCTTGATGTCTTTCTCTCGTTTTATATCTTTTTCTTTCTTCAGTGTCGGAGAAGTTAATGTCAGAGAATCTGGGGTACCTTTGTTTCCTTCGCCTTCACCAACTTCAATGGTTTCAACCTCTTCCTCTCCAGATTCTCTTTTAATAGAAACTCCACTTTCTTCTTTAATCTACATTAGTAGAAATATATAAATCCATTATTCTAAAAATTATGTTAATTTTCATTTCAGTTGTTATAAATATGGTTTGACGAACACCCACAATATAATAACATTACCTAGAACCATTTTACTCTTTATGATATATTAATCTGTACCTGTGCAGAACCTGAAAGAGAGTTTGATGCATCCTCTTCCTTTCCGCTACCATCTGAATTATTACCCTCCTTACTTTCTTGAGATGTTTGTTGACCTAATTTCGCTGTTAGTTCCTCAATTTCTTTCTTTAGCTGGAAGAAATCATTAATATCAAGCACAACCGCTTTTGATCAATCAATTGAATAGTCTTTTTAATATGTGATTGACAATATACCCTTGGTATTTCTGAAGAAGCTTCTTTGTATTTCCGTTTATACCGATGAACTTCACCTTTTAACTGCTGATTGTGATTCTGAAGAGATGTGATTAAATGCCTCATTTCTCTGTTGATTGGTCCAGTCTGTTCGTTCGCTGCTAAGTTTTGTTCAAATTCGATTCTTAGCATTTCATATTCTTTACGCAACTGAGCTAAAACATCTTCCAGTTGTATACATTCTCCGCGTAATTTTTTCTGTGCCATCAATTCCTCGCTCTGAATAAGGAAAACGAAACTTATCAATTTCTATCACACGAAAATAATAAGAAAGAGTATAAAATGTGCGACCCTTACCTCCATCATCTCGATATGACGTAAATGAGCGTTTTTGCTGGATTGTAACTGTTGCCGTGCATCGTCTAATTGTGTTTTCAGTTGCATTGACTCATTGTATAATACAGAAAATTGGGACTGTAAGCATTTGTACTCTGTCGTCTCAACAATTACGGACTCTGGAAGTTGACGTATCTGGAAATATAAAATATATTTGAAAATAAAGTCGAAAATTACACAAATATTGTTAAGGCACGTTTGTTTTTCTTACACGTAAATCGTTTATTAGAATATAAAGAAGTAAAACACAAGAAACGAGTAAAAGCAAGTGTAACATGAGTATTTATTGCACATGACAACAATTTACATTCTGTACCGTGCATAGAGATTAAATATACAAAATCCAAAGAACTCACATCCATTTTTAATTTTTCTACTTCTTTCAATGTATCGCGATGCTGTTGATGCAGTTTATCCAATTCTTGTAACCTATTATTCGCTAATTCCCTTGTTTCTTCTAATTCTCTTTGCAAGTCTTCAAGCTGTAATTAAGCTCAAAATTAAATGTGTAATTTGTTACATTGAATCTATTAAAAAGTGATTGAACAGTGTGTACCTTTGTTTGTGATACACTAGATGCTACTAGAGTATTTGGTTTATTGCTACCCTTCTCATCAGTGCCATGTATTTGCTGAAATGCCTTCAGCTTCTCAATTGCTTCTCCAAGATGATGCTCTAGTTTGTCATTACGTGCCCTCACTTTGTTTAATTCATATTGGAGATCATCCACTTGGTTACGAAGTTCTGCTGCAAGAGTATCTTTTCCTGTTATAGTATCTTGCAGTTCTGACATCTAAAAGATAACGCATGTTTGTTAAAAGATTAATAACGAAGAAATCGTCAATATAAATTAGCTGAAATTACCTTCAGTGAGATAGTGTGATATTTCTCGTGAAGCTGTATATTAATTGCTTGCAGATTCCTATTCTCCATTTGTATTTCAGCATTTGCTCTACGCACCACTTCATCAATGTTGGGTGCCTCTTCTGAAGTGTAATAATACAATAAATTATACATCTAGTATAATATTTCCAATACATTGAATTGACTTGTAGCACCAAATGTAAAAATAAAACTGATAATATAGAATGTGCTATTAAAATACAAAGTTAAGAGTATCAAATACCTCCATTGAATTCTCCTTTAAGTGCAAGTGTAATTTTTTCATTTCTTTGGGAAAGGCGATCAAATGCCTGTACAACTTTAGAAACTGCACGTTTGGAAACTTGAACACGATTAGCTAATTTGTCATCTAACTCCTCTTTATCCCAAGAAGACAGTTGCATAAGAAATGATGTTGTAGCTTCACTTTCATCTGTTAGTAAAATAACCAATATATTTCAAGATATATTTAACTATGGACGTAATAGTTGGAAATAATTGTACTTGCACAATTTCTTACTTTTATTTTCTGATTCATCAGCTGTCTCTGCATCGAATCTCTGGAGTAGTACTCTTATATCTTCGTTTAATTGATTCCAATATCGATTAACAACATTGAGCACAGCATCATCCTGCATTTGCCTTTTCTCCAATTGTTCAATCCTCTGCCTCAATTCCACCTCAACCCTGTGACGCTGTTCTAACCGCTGAAAGAAAATCAAGACAAAATTATGTAGAAGATAAAATTACAAAAATGAATGACAGTTTCACTTAAAGTAGTGAAAAAAGGGAACAGAAATAAATCAATTAAAAATGAAATAATCGATTAATTAAACCACCTTTCACAACAGATAAATACCCTTAATACTTATACAATCAGCAAATGCTATAATTAAAGACACATGAATCTAGGTATTAGTCAACATCAGACTTTTTACATAACGAATGTTTCATTCCTTTAAGTTATTAGCAATGACTTTCAAACAATAAAATTATTAACAATATATTTAAATGTTAAGAATCGATCATTATAGACAATTTACATTGTACAAAGCTATAAACAAAATAAACAACAAAGATTACAACCAATGAAACCAAAATGATATATACTTATATATATATATATATATGTTATTATATATATATATATATATGTATGTTTATGTATGTAAAGGATATTTATATACATATATACATATATACACACATAAATATTTGTATATATGCATATGTAAATATACAAATATAATCAGCCTATGAAGTTTGTTTTTTTTTAATATATATATTTTTGCGAAATACTGCTTCGCAACTGTAGTATTATACCTGGGCCAGCTTTTTGTTTTGAAATTGTAAAACTTTCATGTCCATTTCTTCAAGGGTCGATATGGGCCCGATTAGAATAGGTTCGAATTGAACTTTTTTAATGGGTGGCTGGGAAGCCGAATCCCCGCTATCTGCAGGTCGCTTTGACATTTTGCTGGAAGTCTGGTTTTTCCTGAAATCAGTTAAAACAGAGAAACATTGCAAGATACCTCGTATATCGTGATTTATACTTCGAAGTCTTCGAAATTTTTGTTATTGATCAAATGAACTCCATACCTTATAACGTGAATTAGTACCCCCAGCGATCCTCTGCGCGAATACCTCAAAGTCTCTATATCGCTATGTCATCTTTAGATGCCGAAAGACTGTCGAAAAGGTCGCACTTTCGACAGATCTTTACATTTTATTGAAGACGATCGACAAAAAGTACGTGACCATAACGGAAGCCGCCATTGTGTCACGGCGTTGCATACGCGGCAAATCAAAAAATGAGGCGAAAAAATCGATGTTCAGCATGGACCTAGTGTCTGCATAGAGATAGGAATACGATCGCCATATTGTAAACCTTTCCGCCTAGCGAAATTTCATTTAATTCCCACTAGATGGCCATACGGATGATTACAACGTACTATGCATAGTTCTAAACCTATACTCATATTATACATAAATATATTATACACAATTATAAATTAACATTAAAGAAGAAACATTAAAGAAAATAAAGCACGATAATAGAATAAGTGGTCTTTAGAGCATATACAAGGTACCCAAAAATATTCAAGTTCGTTGAAAGGACTGATTCCTGGGGTTAATCTAAAAAACTTTTCTTTCTGCTAATTCGCAATTTAACCACGCTCTGATTGGTTCATGTTTTTTGTTTATAACTCGAAAACGATGCAGTATATATCATTTTTGCAAAGGAAAAAGTATTTTAGAATAACACCAAGAATACCATCTTTCAAGGAAGTAGTTCTACATACTTATCTACGCATGCGCGTATGGCTAGGGAAAAATTTCTATTTTTCTTTCTATCATTATCGGATTAGTCATGGGACAGTTGGTAACGTGCACGACAGAGACAAAACGTGTTAGATAGAATGAGACACACGTCTCTCTCTGCCTCCCTGCTCATGCGCACTTCTCAATATTCATTAATTACAATAGATCTATAATTTCAGTTGCTATTTCTATTATTGTTATTCCTTCATTTTAGGAAGCCATTCGTATATCATTATTTTCAACAACATAAAATAATACAATAGAATGCACAGCATGTTACATCTGAATGTGATGTAATGTTTCCATAGAAACTACCCTCCTCTCAAATCATTTTTACATATAGATCAAACTTCCAGACCCCAGTAGTTTGAAATATTGCTATCTGCAGACTATACAAGCTTTATAAAATTAATAAGTAAAGAAAATTAAAATGATAAACATTCGTGAATATGCTATTATTCCTCCGCCACCCTTGAAGTTTACTTTAGACGAATGGCATCTTAATAATCGCTATAGGTTTGTACAGTATATTTTTTAACAAAACTGACCCGACGTCGGGTCATTCTTGACCCACCTGTTGCACGCGTAACGTTAAATTAAAAATTAAAGTGATAAATGTGATAATTACAAAACCTATGTATATCATAAATATTAAATTGTTTATCGTTAATTGAGCAGGTACCGATGCTCCGAGGCTCAGCAGGAATTAGCCGATCGGCTTTTGGCCGAAACTCAACGCGTTTGCGAAGTAGCTACAGAAAAGGTGAAAGATAATAAGGAGGAGTCGGATCACAGACTTAAGGAGAAACTCAAAGATATTGAGTTTCGGAAAAATGAACTTTTGCGTATAAGGAAAGATGTTCTTCTCGAAACCGACGCTCTGTCGATATACAAGGAACGCATCATGAACGCGCTCTCTTCCGTGAGAAGGAATGCTCTTGTCATTTGCGAGAAATGTCTAATGTTTAGGTCGAATACATTATAGAAACTAATACTGACGTTAGTACGCACGCAATGTGTAAACATGGATTTTGTAAGGACGAATGTATTCTTGCAGGGAACACAGATTAGGAATCGATCTGGTTCGTGACGACGTCGAAAGACAATTGCTGAAAGAATGTGAGGTTATCAAGGGAGTCGAGAACCTTCTAGTACGAACACTGGAACAGACTCAAGAACAGATACGCCGATTGAAAGCCACCCTTTACTATATGGACCACGATCTCGAGGACAAAGAGAACAACTTACGCGTTGATAGACATAACCTGACCTTAAAAGAGACTAGCTTGAACCTAAGTATTTATCACGGTACTTCTCGGCTTGATCCATCGTACGAATTTTATTCTTCCGATTTCGTGTCCTTGTCGTCATGCATCTAACCTTCTTAACGTTCGTTTCGATATCGAAGGACCATCGAACTGAACGAATGGGAGATGCAGACGAATGAAAATATAATTGCCGCTTCGAAAGAAATAAACAGCGCTAGACCAATGCGTTGCTACATCGATACGATAATAAAACAGGCGGTATATGATTTGAACCAACAGAAGAGCGCAACCGACGATGCTTTCAAACGGCGAATCGACGAAACGAAGGAAGCGAAAACGAAGTCGGAATTACAACACGCTGAGGTGTGTTCCTTTTCGTAGCTGATTTATTGAAATTGTGAAATGACGTATTCTTCTTGTTTGCGTATGCAGATTATGAGGCAAGCGAATGAAATGACGCAAAATGTTACGCGTATAGAGAAGGCGATAGCGGAGAAAGAATGTTATTTGGCTTTAGCGCACACGAGATTGGGTAATCGATGCCAACGACCAGGTTTGGAACTCACGCGAGATTTGGTGGAAACTCAGCTTGTAAAAGAAGTCTACGATTTACGTGAAGTCGTAACAAAGTTACAAGCAACTATGTTCGAGGTAATTAGACATTTACTACCTCTTAGGTTAGGTAAACGTGTAAGTAGTGCGTTCCCAAATTCAAATTTCCCGCGGGATAGAAAGAAATGAGTCTTTTCGCAACGCGGGAAAATGTAATAGCGCCTTGTTTTAATTTTATGTTTAATTTTTATTGATGATTTGTTAAAGGAGGTATAACGATATTCTATAATGAAATGTTACAGGCTCAAGCATCATTGCGTTATTTATTGAAGACGCAAATTCAACTTGAGGAAGATATCAACATTAAAACCAACACTTTAAAAATCGACGAGGTAGATTGTATGACTCTTCGCCAAAGTATGGATTATCATGTATATTAAATTTATAATGATAATAAACTTTAACCAATTTATATTATAAATTTAACGAATTGAATTTGAATTTGAATTTGAATTCGAATTTGAATTTAATACCGATGCCATATCGGTTACGCGCCTGTGGGACTTGTCCCTAACGAGATTTAGTGCGCAGACTCAGGAATAAATGAACGGCAGGTTGTAGTTTGCACTCCGTTTATTATGTGCAGGTCGGTGGACGGAAGTCGAATGAGAATGTTTTCTACTCTCCGTCCACCCACATCGACTACGCTTCGTCTTAATCCTAGGGTATAATTAATTTAACCTAAGGGCTTAAAACCAACTATATTAATGACTAGTTACATTTTAATTTAACCTAGTTATCCTAGACGGCGCGTCGATCTTACCGCTACAATGCCAACTGGCAGCGGTAGACGACGAGATGCTCTAGGGGATTTTACCCGAGACACTCTTAGAGTCTCTCGGTAGAATGAGAGCTAACACACTGTAAGCACGCGTGAATAAAAGCACTGCATAACCTCAACATAAAGTTCCTTATCTACACCTAGCAACATTAAAGTGGCCTATTCCTACAGTTCCTAGACGAAGCTAGTTAAGATTATCTAATTAGACTTTTCTAATAAGATTTTCTAAAGGGTCACAGTTCATACTTCTAAAACTCGTGTCTGTACACAATTTGAATTTGGAAGTAATTGCAAAAATGTCGCATCAGTGTGTGTGACCACACGACGTACTTACAATAGCGCCACATGTGGTATGCGATCGAACGAATAAAGATAGGCGGAAATTCAAATGTGTAATGTAATATTTAGGGTATAATTCATAGATGCATATATATTTAATAACTTAAATATATAGTATATATAAAAATATGCCATCTATAGCTAGAGTAGGGCTCTAGCTAACACTAGAAGATTCTATAATTTTCAATTATTTCAATTTGTATTTATAATAATTCCTCTTACCATTGATGGTGTTAGGTACTTCCATATTTAAAATTTAATTTACACTGTAATCAATTTCAATGAATACGATCTTTATAGAAAGTTGCTTTTATAAGTATAATTTATTTGGAAAGAGTTTTGTTAAACTGTAGATAATTCTCTAATAAATTAATATTATTAGTTATCTCTCCAATCGTACCGTTTTTATACAGGGTCTGCCATATCTACGTTTAGCTTCTTGAATAAAGGCGTTCTCCATTTGCCTTACAATTTCATTAAAAAATAAATTGGAGAAATGGGAGTGTATAAGTGACTTAAATTCAAATGATAAGGAAAAGTCAATTACACACGTATCTACATTATTTTTTAATCCTGGACTGAATAGCCATAATGTATTCAAATGATTAAATAATCTACCGTCCGTGCATTCAGCTTTAACTAAACGTGGTCGTACCGTAGTTACTTTAGAAGTATAACTTTCGTTTATTGGTGGAAATCCTATAACTAAATTAGCTTTGAGACCAGCATCATTCTGTGATATAACATCGGACTTTTTACAAAACGGTATGAAGGTTTTGTAACTTTTTACGTCCGCTACAACATCGTATATTTGTTCCATTGAAAATCTGCGCATAAAAAAATACAAAATGATATTACTTTTATTTTTTATAACAAAATTATTAATATTATTTTTTTAGCGTACCCTATTAATTTACGCCCTTCATATTCCTTCACTTTCGAAGTTTCTACCATATACATCCTGTCCACACATTGTTTATTGAAATTATTTCTGTTTCGAAGTACTGCATTTTCAAACAGTGCAACACCTCTGAAAATAATGTATTTTTATCAATTTTACAAACAATTTAAACAATTTGTCAATGTACTCGATATAAGATGAATTATATTAATTGTAAAATGAATTATATTAATTGAAAATTATAAGATTCTTACTATGGAAACTGACCCTTATCCTCCTTTAAGTGTACAGTCTGATATTCGAACAAGCAATGGTGATATTTATATTGATCGATAATAGTAGAATTTTAAAATTAGCAATAAATGATGATACAATAAAAATTAAAAGAAATATAAAGTATTAGTATGTATTTTTTGGGTTAATCGAAACCGATTTTTTGTCTTTCTTCTATAGTGCTAGTTTCGTGAACTAGGTTATACTATTATTTTATTACAATTTTAATTGTGAATAATATGTTACAATTGTAGATATTCAATCAAAATAGTACAATTAGCTTATACAATTCGTAATATTACTTTTTAAAATGTAATGCAGTAGTATATTACACTATTGCTAGATGAAATTGAATATAACCTATGTATACACACAACTTAGAATTCGCTAAAAAAGTCAAATTTGTAATAAAATGCACTTAAAATATATTACCTATGCATGATGTTTAAAAATATTATTAAATTCACTATGCTATGGTAATAACTTGTGATATTTAAACTATAACTCCGTCCATAATATAACAATCCCTGAACATATTTATAAATATCCAATAATTCACTTTTCACTGTTTTCCAATCTATTCCAAATATCCTTTTCAGTCGTAATATGTTTAACACTATTTATATTGAGGTGTGTAGATATGAACTTATGAAATCACACGATTGTCAAAGACGTACATAGGAGCTGACTTGTTCATTTTATACTGCAACCATCATTAAAAATAATATATCTGTATAGTTAAACATCAAGTGACAATGTTTAATACTTTTAGATATTAAACGTCTACAATAAAAGTAATGCATATTTAACAAAATTTAATTGTAAATAATATTTTTTAATATTTTTTTTTCAAGAGAATTTCATTTACACAGTGTTGAATTTTATAATATTTGCGTAATTTGATCAACGACGTTGGTCATCGTCTCAGTAAAATTTGACAACGATTTTGTATTCGCATATATTCTTATTATTATTTCTGCGTAGTCGACGTAGCAGTAAGGTTGGTACACTTTCACGTGCAAAATTACATAACACAGGTACCGCAAACGCCTCTGTTTCAATTCATATTTTAAAAAATGGCTGGCATCACTCCACAGGCCTGCAAAAATGTATTTCGGCAAGTGAGTACTTAGACAATAATGTTATTCGTTAACAATGAAACTTTTATATTGCAACGCGTTTTTGCATTATTGCAATATATTGTGCAAAAAGTCAAGAATAGAATTTAATTTTAATGCGTACCGCTACTAATGTCAGATCAAGAGATTTTTTGTTTGTACGATTTGACATTTCTGCTATAAAGGCTGACGATATGTAGCTACACCATAATTATACGATATTTTTACTTTACAATCTTCTACCAGATATTGTTTACTAATCCTGTGTATATAGATTTGCGAGTCTAATAAACACAACCAATAATAATTATATAATTGCCGCTACTCGTCTTAATTATAAATGTTTTAGAAAATTCTTCAATGGATACTAAATATTTTGTTTGAATCCAAATTTTTTAAATTTAATATTGTATATGTTATTTTAGGTTAGAGGTTTACACACCTCTGCTAGCCAAAATGCAGCAGCCAGGTTAAAAACGTTTTCTATATATCGTTGGAATCCAGATAAACCAGAGGAGAAACCATCAATGCAGGACTATAAAGTAGACTTAAACGCGTAAGTTTAGATATTAAAGTAAATCATATGATTTAATTATTTACTTCTGTATTGGGTAACTGGAAAAAACATTATTATAGTTGTGGACCTATGGTTCTGGATGCACTGATTAAAATTAAAAATGAGGTTGATCCAACTTTAACTTTCCGTCGATCTTGCCGTGAAGGCATATGCGGTTCTTGTGCTATGAATATTGGTGGCACAAATACTTTGGCATGTATTAGGTAATTGAAAAGTATTTTTACATTCTTTTACTATACAGACACAAGGGTAGAAATGAAATATGAATAATATATTTGATTTTTTTAGCAAAATTGATACTAATTTAAATACAAGTAGCAAGATTTATCCTTTACCACACATGTATATAGTGAAAGACTTGGTCCCTGATTTGACTAACTTTTATAATCAGTATAAGAGTATACAACCATGGTTGCAACGTGGTGATGGAAAAGAAGCTGGTTCCAAGCAATATTTGCAAAGTGTTGACGATCGTAAAAAATTGGTATTTAATATTTATTAAATTTTATTTTTAACTACTGATATTTTTAGTTTTGCCTAATATAACAGAGCACTTTTTGTAATAGGATGGTCTCTATGAATGCATCTTATGTGCTTGCTGCAGTACTTCTTGTCCATCGTATTGGTGGAACGGTGATAAGTACTTAGGACCAGCTGTACTTATGCAAGCCTACAGGTGGATTATTGATTCACGAGATAATAAGGCAAAAGAACGTCTTATGAAATTGAAAGATCCATATTCCGTGTATCGTTGTCACACTATTATGAACTGTACTCGCACTTGTCCAAAGGTGAATATTTTTATAATATACTATTCATTGTGTATAAGTTATTACATTTTTTTGTTCAATAGGGATTAAATCCTGGAAAAGCAATTGCCGAAATAAAGAAACTGTTGGCTAACATTAGTGAGAAACAAAAACCAGGTCTTGATGCTGCTGTGTAAGTAAATAGGAAGAGTAAAAACGATTAGTAAACTATGTGCACTCAATTTAACATGGTTACCGATAAATTTACGTTTTATCAAGTAAAGGTGTCTAAGACACTTATTTGAAGTATTTGATGAAACAGTATATGCTGAATTTGAAAGAATTTTTTATGTAATAAATTACATGTCTCAATTAATGCTACTGTCGTTTACTGTAAATAAAGCTAGACTTCGAATGAAATAGATGGATATTTATATTTTTATTTGGAACTATTTATTTTATGTACATTAATACATAAAAGAAAATACTCGTATGTTGAAACCCGTGGAATGAATGCAGTATAATATACTACATATTGTATATTTCTGTGACAACATGTATTAATAACGTGAGATTGCTGAAACAATTAACAATTTTTCAATGAGCAAAATTGTTTTAGATATGTATTCATTTGTTTCCTTATCCTAAAAACGTAACTGTGCTAGTTGTTTGAATAAAATTTTTAGTATCATCAAAAATATATGGATACATTATGTTAATACTAAAAACTCGTGCAATATAGTTGACAATAAAATTGTAGGAAACCATGCGATCGTAAAGTACGTTAAACAACAAGTAGTGATATCTTAATATTCTCAAAATGCAATGTTTGCTCATGGAACACGTAGAGCTCATGATATGCATAATTGAAAACTATCTACAAATTGTTTAACATTTTCAAAGATTATATATATACATAATATATATGTTTATATATATTATGTATATATACATATATTATATGTGTATATATATATATATATATGTTTCAATGTGATTTACGGTTCCGCAGCCATTCTACTTCTAGCTGTTTCCCTTGATCGATTGTGTACTTCTGCTGTTCGAGAAGTTATGCCAAATATATCTTCGTGATAACGATTTTCGTCCTTGAAAAAAAGTGACAAATAAAGTAAAAGATGAAACAATTTAAATTAATTGTTTAAACGGCAAACCGATGTATAACTTACACGTAGAGACAACATGTATGCTTCGACTTGCTTGTCCGTCATTTCACTGTGCGTTTGTATAATCTGTTTCAAAGTTTGATAAACATCTTCCGCCATTGTGCAATCGCCGCATACATAAAAGTGGCCGCGTTCATATACCAACATGTCGTAAATTTGAGGCGCTTCCGCCTGAATCAAATCTTGTACGTATGTCTATAGCACATGAATTAAATAATATTAACATTTTAAAATAACAGAGATACAGTGAAGATATATATATACGATACCTTTTTCAGTCCAGGTTCTCGAGAAAGGGCTAAGAAGACCTTGTCTAAAACTCGGGCCTTTATCATATCTTTCTTTTCATCTCTATACAAATCTAAGTTTCTCTGTCGACAACCAAAGAATAACCAGACTTTCCCATGTTCAATGTCTGCAAATTTTTCATCATTGTTTTTATGCTACAGTTTAACTTACACCAATGAATAGAAACAAGTACCTGGACGTCGTTTTATTTCTGCAAGTCTGTGACTCCAAAATCCACGGAAAGGCGCGATTCCGGTACCTGGACCGACCAGTATCATAGGAGCTTTCGGATCAGGTGGCATATAAAAATTAGGCGCACTAAATAAATAAAGAAGAAAGTATTAGAAATTTTCCTAAAATAACACTCAATATCCTTGATCTGGATTTACCTGCGTACAAACACATAGAGTGGTTCTCCATCCGACACCTCACGTAAATAATTAGAACAGACTCCATAGTGGACTGGTCCGGATCCACCTAAAGTATTTTTCAAATACATTAGTTAATAAATAAACAGGTAACAAACTTGACTACTCAAAAGCTATACGAAATACCTTGTGTTTTATATTGTACAACGGCAACGGTAAGATGTATCTGTCCTTGATGTATATCAGGAGAAGAGGAGATACTGTAAAATCTTGGTTGCAAAGGTGTTAAATGAAGTAGTAACAATGGTGCAAAAGGCTTTACAGATGGGAATTCATCTAACACTTCTACCAAATTTGGAAATTTCCAATGTCTCCAATCCTCGTATGCTGCAGAGTCCTGTATAAATGTAAAAAGACATTTTTTCAATGTCAATTTCTGATTTCGACTATCGCACATCTGTTTATTTAATTTTATTTAAACATTTACAGAAGACAGAAGATTCAGCTGAGTTTGTTCCTTCACGTTGGTGGCTATTGATGCGAAATATCTGAGAAGGTTTGGCGTCGGTGGTGTTGTGATATCTAAAAATCTGGTTAGCAACATTCTCAGAGTGTTTGGCAAATATCTGTCGTGCGCTACCCATCGTTTTTCAATGCCTAAATGTGCAAGATAATAGAGGTACGATTAAAATTAAAATCACCCATGAATGTTACGAGTCGCGTGACGACACTCGTACAAACCATTAGGCGTGTGAGATTGTTTCTGCATTTGCAATTCGATCGGCTCGTCTGGATCAAACGGGGCCAGCACCCGTTTCAAAATTCCTTCTACAAGTTCTGACCTATTGCACGCGAACACCCCTAAATGATCGCCGGGCTTGTACGATATTTCCATGCTCGCTATATCATCTAATTCCAACAGCAACGTGGTTCCACTAGAAAAGAAAAAAGAAAGGGAAAAGTTACATGTTGTTACTATACGGTATGGGGCAATAACTATGTCCACTTTGAATATTGCTATTATTTGTAATAATATAAAAAAATGTCATATATGAAACTTGCACGGTGCAAAGGGGGGCATATTGTGACACATACATTTTTTGCCTGGGTGGAGGCATAGAGGAAATTTGAAGGTCGTGCAGTGTCAATTATAGTTTTAAAATGAACTTTCTTACATTACAAGAGATGCTCGAAGTGGCGATAATATTATTGTAAACGAATTGTCTTGTAATATTAAAATGTTGGTGAACATCCCAGCAGTTCATACGATTAATTACGAATCGGTAGTCAGTCTCAGTCGAACCGCCGAATCAAGTAGCTGTACCATTAACTAAATGAAATTTTCTTTTGAAGAGGAAGACGTTATGATCCTCGTTTATGGAG
>CM052085.1:5698426-5727786 GCA_028453745.1 Agapostemon virescens
GGAGAGAAGAAGAGAGAGAAGGAGAGAGAGAGAAAAAGAGGGAGAGAAGGAGAGAAAGAGATAGAGAGACTGAGAGAGAGAAAGATCTGTGAGAGAGGGGGAGGAGAGAAAGAGAGGGAGAGACTGAGAGAGAGAAAGATCTGTGAGAAAGAAAAGAAGAGAGAGAAAAAGAAGGAGAGAAGAAGAGAGAGAAGGAGAGAGAGAGAAAAAGAGGGAGAGAAGGAGAGAAAGAGATAGAGAGACTGAAAGAGAGAAAAATCTGCGAGAGAGGGGGAGGAGAGAATGAAATAGAGAGACTGAGAGAGAGAAAGACCTATGAGAGAGGTGGAGGAGAGAAAGAGAGGGAGAGAGACTGAGAGAGAGAAAGATGTACGAACGAGGGGAAGGAGAGAAAGAGATAGAGAGAAAGAGAAACAGAGTGAACGAGAGAGAGAGAAAGGGAAAGGGAGAAAAAGAGTGAGAGAAGGAGAGAAAGAAAAAGAGGGAGAGAAAGAGAGAGAGAGAAAAAGAGGGAGAGAAGGTGAGAGAGAGAGAGAGAGAGAGAGAGATTGAAAAACCAGTGGTATGGAGGGAAACAGAGTGGGGCGGCAAAGGGATGAACGGGAGGAGAGGACAGCACCCCCAGCGAACGAGATGTCACATGCGTCGTGGAGCTGTCTCATCGATTTACCGCCGAAATTTTCAACAATCGAAAATCTTCAGCCGTTTCATACTGGCCCGTGTTCCTTTATCTTACCACCCTTCTTGCGTTCGCACCCCCAAAACCATCGACCATCGACCAACCAACGACCGAACGAAATTCTTTCGATTCGACTTTACAATATTGAGTTTTCTTTTCTACCCGTCGACTACCTTTCGACATTGCGACGATAATTGATACCGTTGTTAGAACTTTAGTTAATCTTCCAACCCCTTATATTTCGAGATGCTTTAATTCCAGAATCGAGACGTCCGTTGGTCTATATTAGTTAGCAAAGTTGCTATTGCTACAGTACCAATACGTGGGACGTTTCCATTTTTGATCAACGATTTCTTAAACGCGAACCCAGCGAATTTTATAATTTTTATGGAACTATTTGGTATTGGAAGAATTGTAAAATTGGGAAGGTGAATTCGATTAATTCATATGTGAATTATAATTTATATATGAATTGAGGGCTTTATTGTTTTTTCTTAGAACGTTTATTCATATCGCTCGAGGTATATATATATATATATTGTCGCTCCTTCGAATTAACCCCCTTGTATTTTATATCGAGTTAGACTGGTGATGAAGATTTAAAACGAAGTTTGAAAAATATAAATACTATACTTTTCGCTTTAGACGATAATGAAACTTTATTCTTCTGTAGTCGATATTACAATTTTTACGGTATGAGAATTACGAAATTTTGCTATGTTTGAATTTTGCATTACGAGCATTAAATAATAATGAACACGAAAGGAAAGTAACTGGGGAATTAAAATTGCTTGGAGAAAATGGCGCCGTTTTAATTGCAAATTTTCAGAAAGCCGCGATGGAAATTTGAATTTTGGCCACGTCACTTTAATTCAGTTGTCTTGCAATTTTCATCATAATGTATGTCAAAAGAAATCATTTACAAAATAATTCTTCACAAAGTATAACCTTTTCAAAGTTCGGGTAGTAGTTCAAGTAGTACATGTAAACGATTAGCGAGTCCCGTGACGCTCAAGCGCTGTGTCTACTTACGTAGTACACGGAAAGAGAACTCAAGTGAACGACTAATTGTGGAAATCAAATCGTGGCGAATCAATTCGATTCAGATTAAATATACGAATTGTTATTTCTAATCAAGCAAATTCGGGTAAGCGTGAACAGTAATAGAGGCAATTATTTAAATTTACGTCGGAGATATACATATATCTATATCAATTATAGAGACGCGGTGTGCGTCCGAAGTTGACGCGCAAAATTTCGGACGATTTCAATCGAATTTTATTCATTCTTTTCTTCCGATTAAAGATCGAAGCGAATACGATGATGCGCCAGGAGGAAGATAAACATAAATCGTCTTTAGAATCCTGCAACATATCTCCAGAAAAATTGCAACATGTGCTAGGAAGTGGAGGTGAGTTTTAACGTTGAATTTCGTAATTCTTAAACCGGTAATCAAACCGTAAATAAATTCTCGTAATTATTCCACAGAATCTGATGCGAGAGGTGTACACTTGTCTCGTACACGGACACTGAAACGAACAATCGACTCTACGCCTCGGAATAGTCCTCTGAAGCACATGAAAACGCCCGAAAGTCGCGGTAAGTTTCAGGAAACAGTTGAAGGTCATGTTGAAGGTCACTTGCAATTCCTTAGAAATTATTCGCGTTTGCTTTTAAGAATTTCAATTTAATTTGTTATGATTTTACGTATTTTATATGGCATGAATTGAAAGTATAAATGATCTTGACTTTATATTATATCCAAAGATTATTTTTTTATTATCATAAAAATATTATTTAAGATTCTGAAATAGGATGAAACCAAACGAATCAAGATCTGCTTCCACGGTGAATAATCAGTACAATTTAAGTATGCATTAATACAGGGTGTTCTAAAAATTTTCGAATTCCTCCAAAGAGGTGATTCCTGTAGTTATTTTGAAAAAACTTTTTATCTAGCGAAAATGTACGCGACTTCGTTTTTGAGTTATCAACAAAATACACGAGCTAATCAGAGAGCAACTATAGCGAACGTAACGTTGCCATTGGACGAGCCAAGATAGATAGAGACGCGTCCGCTGTAGCCACGCTCCGATTGGTCCGTGTTTTCCGTTGGTAATTCGAAAACGAAGCGTTAAATCGACAAGGCGGAAAGCTTCTTAACACTTTATTGACCGGCGATTATTTCAGAATTTTTGTAAGGCCCATGATCCATGACTGAAAACTTTTTAATGGGTCTCTCAACGCAAACAGCAATTTTTATTGCGAATCAACAATGCATCCCCAATAATATTTTCTAATAATGTTGTTACAAATTGGAATGTAAAAATAGAATTTTAAGCTTCATTTTGATACAGCGCGAATATTGAAAATCGATAAAGTGTTAAAATCGCTTAAATCGCAGACTGTATATTTCCAAAATAGACCAGAGAGAACAAACGCGGTCTTTCTAATCCAATACAAGCATTTTTCATATGTATTTCAAAAATAATATTATATAATTTTCTTGAATAATATGAAACGGATGGAAGTTACAGGACAGTACAAGAAGGATGTGGTATCGCAACCTGGAAGCGGCTCCAGTATTCAAAAAAGCGAGTCGGTACACGTACATGAAAATCTGGAGAAGTTTCAAAGACCATGTTCCAGGGGAAAATTCGTTAACACGTTGATAGAGCAATGGTCGAAGCACATGGGCGTGCAAATCCCGTTAACGCAAACGATAGAGGTAAAATATTTTGACAACGATCACAATTGATCTAGATCTGATTAAATGAAACTTTTATTTCTCTTACGAATGAGTTCGGTAAAACTGTATCGCGTGTTACCAAAGCGTAATAACAATTATTGTATGTCTAAAAGATTCTGTTGGTTCTAATAGTCGCAAGAGAATCCGAAAAACGACGAATTGAAGCGGAAGCTCGCTATAGAGGAACAGAAGATTCAGATACTGACGAAAAAGCTGAAAACTGCTGAGGAAACAATATCTTCTATCTCAGCTGCTCGCGATGCCGAATCGCTGGCGAAGGAGGAAATTTTTAAACAGTAACAGGATCGCTTTTGATCTATGTAAACATTTAAAAGATTAACGGATGGTACTTAAAGCTAAACTGTTTCAGATTGAACAGCGACTGGGAATCGATAACCAATTATTATTCCGAGATATCCGAGAGCTTGAAGGGATTCAAAGAGCACAAGGATAATTTGTATAAGCTGTACAACAATATTACGGCTATGCAAGAGACAGCAGTGAAAAAGTTGCAACGAGAGCTGAACAATATGAAACTGAAAGGTAAGCAAATGCAGAACCATGTGAAATCGCAAACGTATTTATTTGTTTTCTTATATTTTGATCAATGTATCATTTCACGTAGATGACGAACGACGAAACAGTTGTGCAACGGCTGAAAATAAAATAGCGATTCAAGAGAAAAGGTAAAATGTTCGTGAACGTTTCACAATAACTTCAAACCAATCGTTGTGTTTTTTAAATTGTTAGGATACAAGAAATGGTGATCGCTGAGAGCGAGCTGAAGAAACTATTGGAGGATGCCAATAGGGAGTCAGCTTCGGAGAGAAATCGTTTAAAAAATGCTTACGCGGAAGAGAGAGCGGAATTAATAAAGGTTTGATAACGTCCTCCGATTATTGTTTACGCGTTAAAATGCGTGCGTTATCTTCTGCTTTACGCATTTTCACTATAGACGTAACAAATGTGTAGTGATGTGACTAATCACGATTTCAGGAACAAGGAAAGCTCACGTCGATGAACGTTGCGTTACAAGGGCAATTGAAAAGTAACGTTGAGGAGAAGCAGAATTTAACCGAATTGCTGAAAGAAAAAGATAAAGAAATCTCGAATCTGCAACAAGATATTTTTACATTCAAGTGAGTATTTGTACAGGGTTTTGTTTTTTGTTTCTTTCGGTTGTTTGCAATGAGTGTTTGTAAATAATTTGTTTTATAAGAAACAAAGTTGAGGAACTGTTGAGTCAAACTGCAGACTTAAGTGTCAAATACGAGAAATCGGTTGAAGAGGCGAGTGAATTGAAAAAGGAATTGGGGTCGAAATTGCAAGATGTAAGAACGTTTGTATCATGTTTATTTATACATGTTTACTTGAACACGTTCAAATGCATATTAACATTTTAAATAGATCGATCGATTTAAAGAAAACTTGAACAGCCGACAAGAAATAGAGGCCAGTTTGCTGAAAGACCTTAACATGATCGAAACGAAGTATAAAAAGACAGAAAACGATTTCGTAACTGTACAGAATCAGTTAAAGGATATGGAAGTTCGTAATTCGAACCTACAAAATACAATTCAGAACGTGAAAAATCAAAGTGAGTACCAAACCAAGGAATTAATCAAAAAAATTGAATCCCTGGAAGAAGAAAAGGAAAAAATACTTTCTGAGAAACGTAAAAAAATTAAGGTACATCTAGAAAAGTAATCGTATTGATAAAAGATATTTAGCGTACAATTTCAATTGCCTTTTGTTTTTTTTTTAATAGGATCTAGAAAATTCAAGTAAATTGACAAAAGAAAAATACGAAACGCAACTAACAGCTATAAAAAAGGACTTTGATTCTAAATTATATGAAATGAAGTGTAATACTGGTGTCACGAAATTAAGTCACACATTAAATAGGATGGACGAAGATGCTAGAAAACCAGATAAGACTAGAGGAAAAAGAACACAAAACGATTCAAATGAAACACAACCAACTATGGAAGTTACTGTAGAAAATTCAGATAAAACATATAACATAGAAAATCAAGAAAAAACAAACTTAGATCAACCACAAGCTGAAAAAGTTATCAATACACAAAAAATTAGGCAAAAATCAGAACAAATAGTAAACCTCCAAGGAGAACAAGAAGATATATACAGTTTTTGTACCCAGAAGATTAGTAAAACCTTCGAGAAAGTAAGTTACAATATACGTGTATGTATGTGTGAATGTGGACATGAACGTGTGAAATATTACTTTACTTCCTTGTACAGGGTTTTGAGCACAAAGAAAATATCTCCGATTTTTTAAGATCGCAAAGAAGTCAAGAAAAAGAATACGAGGTATTTCTGAAATATAATTTTTTATGTGTTGTTTAATTAAGCGCAATATTACGTGTACTTGTATAATTTCATGATTGTTTAATACACATAGGATCTCACCAAATCGCAAAAGCAAAATAGGATTTTTAAGACGCGTGGCAGTGGATTCAAACAGTATACAACTACAAGAAAATTAATGAAAAAATAAAATTTCTTATAAAGTGTGCATAAAAACAACTTTTCATAGTGTATATAATAACAGTAACAACTTTTGTAACGGTACACTATAATTAATAAAACGTATGCAACACTTTACAGCATTACATCCTACTTTCATTTTAGTATTTTGTAATACTGTAACATTTGGAATAGTGTGTATTACATACATTACATGATGTTGGGCCCTTTATTCGTGTCTAGCTATTGCATTCACACATTACTGTATGTTATGCTTCACAGCCGTGTATACACATATATTCCAAATGTAAATCGTACTCTCACTTCGTTCAATTTACTTGTTGAACGAAGTGGAGGAATTATCCCAATTTATTGATCTCTCTATAGCCATTTTCCATTTAGAATACCTTAAATCCCGTTCTGAAACATAAGGCAAGGTATACATTTATATTGTTTTCCTCGTGCCGTCACATTAAAGAAGCAAATATTACCATCTTCTCCGATCTCAGGTGAAAATTTCGTAACTTTTGATGAGTCTACATCGTTAATATCAATGACACCGATGCCGACACCTGCTAATATAGCTGCGCCAAGTGCTGTCGTTTCTACCATATTAGGTCTCACTACACAAAATAAATATTCATAATTTTGAGAATTGAAAGAAATTGATAGATACATACCAACGTTTATTCCAGTAATATCAGCTTGCAGTTGCATGAGCAAATTATTTACAGTCATGCCACCATCAACCAGTAATGTTGTTAATTTTGTTCCAGAATCTTTTGCCATGGCATCTAATATATCTCTTGTTTGGAAACAGACAGCCTCTAAAGCAGCTCTTACTATATGTTCATCTTGTGTATCTTCTGTGATACCACAAATTACCCTAATAAGTGAAAGTACACATACATGGTTAGTAGTAGGAAAATACAATAGCTGTTGCAACTCTATTAATTTCAGATTATGTATATTTACCCTCGTGCATCTTGTTGCCAATATGGTGCATAAAGGCCAGAAAATGCAGGAACAAAATATACATCCCCTGAATTTTTAGCACGCTCTGCCATTTCTTGACACTCCGAAATGTTTCTGAAAAGTTCTACGTTATCGCGCAACCAAGACAGCGTTGCTCCAGCCACAGCGACAGAGCCTTCTAATGCATAAACTGCCGCTGATTTCCCGATTTTGTATGCAATAGTCGTTATGAGACCCTGATGTGAATCTACTTTCTAGAAGATTGTATTCATAAATACATCTAAAATTTGGGTACCAGTTTTTAATAGTGTTAATTAATTGTAAAAAATGAATACACACAACACTTCCAGTATTGTATAGCAAGAAACATCCAGTTCCATATGTAGCTTTTGCTTGTCCAGGCTTTAAACATAATTGACCAAGCAGTGCTCCTTGTTGATCACCTACACACTATATATGTAAAGAGAGAAATATATTGATTTAGCTGAAGATGAGCATTCAAAATCCATAATGTAAACATTTTACCCCTGATATAGGTACTCCTGAAAGAATTTCAGGATTTGAAATAGTCGCATACTTTTCAGCACTGGATCGTATTTCAGGGAGAATGTGTTGTGGAATTCCAAAAAATCGACATAACAAAGGATCCCATTTCAAAGTTTCAATATTCATTAACATAGTACGGGATGCATTTGAGACATCAGTCACATGCAGTTGTCCTTTTGTTAAATTCTGTGAAATGACAAAAGGATGAAGTATAGTAAAATTCTACTGTTATAAATAATTAGCAAATATACTGATCAAAGTTGTTAGCACACCCAGATAAGCCATGTGTCCACTGTACCAAAAGCACATTTTTCTGCATCTACCGCCTGCTTCACACGGGGTACATTGTCAATAAGCCAACGTATTTTAAGAGCACTAAAGTATGGTGACATTGGCAGTCCACAAATTGGTTTTAAATAATTTTTATTTCGTGATTTGTTAGGTATACTGTCCAGTATATCTTCCAACGTTGTAGTTGTTCTCATGTCATGCCAAACTATAGCGTATGGATTACATTATTACCAACACTAATTAAACAACATAGATTATTGATGTAAAAGTATTCAAACAATACACAGTATGCATTACCAATTGCATTATGCAATGGTTCTCCTGTATCCCTATCCCACATTAGAGTAGTCTCTCGTTGATTGGTAATCCCAACTGCTTTTATATCTGACGCACTTAAACCAAGATTGCTTAGCTTCTCCATTGTCTTTTTTATACAATTTATCACAGCTTGTAAAATCTCCTTTGGATCTTGTTCTACCCATCCTTCTTGTGGATACTTCTGTGTAATTTCAATCTGGTGCGATGCTATTACGTTTCTGTGTATTACATCAAATACCTAAAAAAAGACATAGAATAATTGTATTCTTCCTTCTAATCTTTACTAAATATTATAAAAAATAACATTGTATAAATTTGTTAAATTTATCAATAAAAGTCGAAACAATGAATAGAAATAAAATCGATAATATATAAATCGAACAATATATAAAAAGTTTTAGAACAAACATCGATATTTATTTAAAATATCTGTAAATGTTTAATTTACAAAGTGGCAGAACTTATCGCGTAAAGTAGACACGTGTATTACACGTATTAAAATTGAAGTTAAAGTTCAACACTCGGATATCTCTTTGGTATCTATTCGATTATTATTTTTTATATTGATGTTTAACAGTTTAAAGGGAAATTTTACTTACCAAGAAACGAGCGCTACTCGTTCCCTCGTCTATTGCCCCTATAAGTGGCCCAGCACGATCATTATTTCTCGACATATTTTTTTCGTTATTTTCGACTTAACATATATGAAAGCACTTAAGATGACCTATGGTTAACCTTCGTCCTAACTTGTTATGTAATGATATAAATTAAATACAAATTGGGTCAGTGATAAGAGTGAATATCGGGAAGCCAAAATTAAAACGCATCTAAAAGGCACGAAATAATATTATTTTTCTTTCAGTCGCCTTTTCACACATTTACAGATCCCTCTTTTTATTGCGTTTTAATTATATCATAATTGATACCTCTTGCGTGTCAATATACAAGTGACAGTTAAGAAATGTTTTCAAGTTCATTATTATTAGGACATGACAATTTATTTTACGTATCATATTAAAAAATAAAAATTTGCTATAATAAAAATATTATATACGCATAAAGCATTGATTCATTGTGGTGAATATGAAACTTTTCTTTCTTTCATTAATATATATGTATATATATATAGATATATCCATATACGATTAATATTACTATTCATTTCCCAGTAAACAATCTGCCGACAGATTGGTGGCAACGCCTGCTAACAGACGCAGGCGGCAGATTAATAGCAGGCGTTGACTAAAATCTGTTAACAAAGATTGTTCCGTTATCTAGCGACGATTTTAGTGACTTGGCAATATAATTTTTTCGATAAAAGGCACACATATACAAACATACATTTAAACGAGTTCTTGAACATTCGGCAATTATTTTTCATTACTTATAGAAAAAAAAAGACTCCTAGTAATTTTTTTTTTATTTAAATTATTTTCCTCAAAATCAATGGTAATTATTCATATACGAGGAATCATTTAATAAATTTATTTCATTAAGCACATATTCTACGAAAAATTGCTAAGAATCTGAATAAATATATTTCTGTCTTGTCCATAAAGTAATGGAAAATAGTTGCTTTTAGTCCAGAATTATGTATGCGTATTTTTCGTCGTAGAAATTGAAATTATAGTTGGGTTATGCTAGCGAGTCACTAAGATTGTCGTTAGATGGCTTAATAATCTTTTATAGCAAGTTTTAGTCAACGTTTGTTGCCAATTTGCCGCCTACAACTGCTGTCTACCTGCCGCCAATCTACTAGCAAACACTGCTGATTTTCTGTTACGTCAGATTTAACTATCTAGATATTTAGCGGTATCAACATTACTATAAAGGTAGAATTAATTATATTATGTGCATAGCTAATATTATAATAATAATAAACACAGAATACTTTGTACGAAATATCGTAAAGCATTTAAGATTCAAATAAATGTTACTCAATCAAATTCCTAGACAGATTTAGTGTACATAAATTATAAAGCACGCGAACTTTGGTAGGTACGTAGATATACTTCAATCAAAAACATTTAGCACGGACACAAAGAATCATTATTTTTCCATTTACATGCATAGCAATATTTGAAATGATTTTAAATTGAAATTACATATCCTTCCCACATCATTCATTTCTTTTAGTATTGATAGCATCAAACATGTCTGCTGCGTGATACACTTTACATTCTTTTCCACGGTAAAATGAACCAATGAAAAAGAATAGCGAAGTCAGGCGAAGTGAGTTTTCCGAAATTAGATTTTTTAGATTTTTCTGGAAATAAAGTTGTAGTTTAACGTGTATAGTGCTCTTGAAACCATAAGGTTGGTAAGAAAAATGACTTCAGATGTCCCTGTATTATAGTAATTTTCTACGATCGAGGAATATTTATCTCATTTCACTTTGCGTTACCGGTAAGGAAAGACGTACGTTTGTGGAAGAAGTGAAAGATTCTTTGCTCGATATAATTGAATTAGATTAAATTGTGGTCAGTGGCTAATACGCGTGGATTTTCTCATGTTTCAGGCAAACCCACCATTAAACTGGCTTCGTAATAGACAGTTATTACTTGGCCGGATTTCTTTATTACGGTAGAGTGAGTATGGCTTCCTGAAATGTCGTGTCTGTCCCATACGAATATCTCTCTTTCTCTTTTCCTCTGTCTTTTTCTATCCTAGCATAACGGCACCAACTTTGGGTTTATGGGTGTTTTCGGTTACGTTCGAGAGATTCATGAACACCGTTTCTTGACACGTACAACGTGCACACGTATCATTTACGAAAGAGGTTAGCGATCTTGTGACGTGTCAAGTGAATACTTCATTCCATATGGTGGTCACTGGCACAATCACTCGCTGGTCATTGACATGCTGGCATTTAACTTGAATTTGCTACGTTCTTTTCCGTTCAGAGTAATTGTCATGGGATCGTATTGCTTGCCGAGATTTCGACCAATTCGCGCTAACTGCAATATAGTCGATCAAACGTTTGCATAAAATGAATGTCGTTAAAAGATGTTTTATACCGCATTCTATAAGCACGACTATCGATTCCCCTTAGAATTTTTCGTAGCTACCGTTTTTCTTTTCGTAATTTTTCAGACTTCGAAATTACGCTTTACAATTTTTCGATACTGTTCAGAGATTCGACTAAATAAATAAATTATGAAATAATAGAACAGTGAAATGCATGTTGAATATTTTGTTTCATTTGAAGCAAATGACACAAGTGTAAATATTAAATACATGTTATGCAATGAAACAATTTATGAGTCTAAATATTGATGCCTCTTCAAATTCATAATATTAAATTTTTGTGTAGCTCTCATTTTGAAGAATAAGACATTGGCAATGAATAATAATTGTATAGATGCATTTTAAAAGAATATGTTCAACATAATTCATAGCTTTTCATAAGTTTCATGGATAAACACATTGTGGTTTGTATTGTAGTGCTACTGTAAGGACTTGGCACGAAACAGGATAATCCCACCATGCAGCAGCAGTCAGTAATGGAAGAGGGAACGGCCTATGAGCCACCTACCTACGATGAGACATTCCCAGTACTTCCTGAATCAGCTAGTTCAAGTTCAGGGAAATTAAATATTTTCTCCCTAAATAATAATTTACAACTAGGACGCATAATAATAACACAGGTATAAATTACACAATGTTTGATACAGATGTAAATTCCCTTGTTCTGTTGATTTTACATTTCTTTTACATTTTCCACATAGATGTTCCATGTACCTGGAGAAGAACGCAAATTTGATCATAGCGACAAATTTGGTGAACGTGAATCTATTCGTACATGTAAAACAATAATGAAAGAAACTAATACAATTATCGAAATAGCATCTTCAAAGGATCAATCGCTAACATTCCTAATAACTGGCAAGCAGAATCAGGTTTTGGAAGCCAAACGTCGAATTTTAACAACCTTTCAAACTCAGGTTCGATACAAGCAATTTTAACAGTGTGATTCTGTTTTGTAAGATTTTTAATATTTTATAATTTTCATATTGCAATCATTACAGGCGAGTAAAATAATTAGCATTCCAAAGGACCATCATCGTTGGATTCTTGGAAAGCAGGGCCAGCGTCTTAAAGATCTAGAGAAGACAACTGCCACTAAAATAAGTGTTCCACCTGTGCAGGATCAGTCAGACTCAGTAATAATTACAGGAACAAAAGAGGGGATAGAAAAAGCTGAGCATGAAATAAGAGTAATTTCAGACGAACAAGTAAGTGGACATATTTTTATTAATTAAATCAAAGCTTGTTTTAGCAAAGAAAAAATGCATATGACGATGTATATTACAGTCAAGAAAGGCGTTTGAACGAGTATCTGTGCCAAAAATTTATCATCCTTTTATATATGGTGCACTTAATGAGAATCTCCATGCCATGATGGCAGAAACCGGAGCTCGAATTAATATTCCTCCTGCCTCTGTGCAAAAAGATGAGATTACTATTGCTGGTGAAAAAGAAGGTGTGCTAGCAGCAAAGCAGAAAATTGAAGCTATCTATAGAGACATGGTAGGAGATTTAAAAAGGATTTTTGTGTGTGCTAATTTTTAATAATTCTAAACTAGCGTGAATTACATTTCCTAGGAGAAAAGGTGTACTACAGTATCTGTTGAGGTTCCCAAGTCTCAGCACAAATATGTTATTGGTTCTCGAGGATGTACTATAGCGGAAATATTGCAAGTCACTGGTGTGAGCGTTGAAATGCCTGCATCAGACTCGCCGACGGGAACTATTACTCTTCGAGGTCCTCAAGAAAAGCTTGGTCAAGGTGATAATGAATTTACAGATTTTTCAGTACCTAGATATAAGAATAATGCATTAACATGAACATTCTAAATATAGCACTGGACAAAGTGTACGAAAAAGCGAACAGCGTTCGTACAGCTGTAGTAAAAGCACCTGTTTGGATTCACAAATACATCATAGGAAGAAAAGGTGTGAACATTAAACGTATCACTCAAGAAATGCCAAAAGTTAACGTAGAGTTTACTGGCAAAGAAGATAAAATCAAAATTGAAGGACCGCCGGAAGAAGTTGAGAAAGCACAAAATGAACTTGAGTTGATGGCTAGTGATCTGATATCTAAGCTTACATTTACGGAATTAAATGTTGATCCCAGATTTTATAAACATATTATTGGAAAAAATGGGTGTAATGGTAAGCTTTGAATATTAAGTTAACCCAAGATAATCGATTAATATGTTATATTTGCAATGATCTGTTTCAGTAAACCGTGTAAAAGAAGGAACGGGCGTTGTTATTAATATTTCTGAAAATGATGGCAGCAATGTCATTCGCATAGAAGGAAACATGGCCGGTGTAATGAAAGCTCAAACGGTTTGTAGTATTTACTCAATTTGTATTATATATATCACATGTGTAATCTTTATTTTCTACATCTGTCTATAGGAATTAGTGGAGATGGTGAAAAAATTAGAGAATGAAAAAGAGAAAGACGTAATAATAGATCACCGATATTACCCTAGTATTATTGGGAATAAGGGAGATAATATTAAAGAAATCAGAGATAAATTTAATCAAGTACAGATTATTATTCCTGGTCCAGGTATGTAGCATGATATATGCAATAACTAGAACTCGGATTTATGCCAGGTACAAACATTTCAAAGACCTCGTCTCTTGTTGGCATTTGGCCAATAGGAGCTCTGTGTGCATTTTTAGAGTACAGGTCACGTCTCAGATTTTATATTGTTATATAGTTTCATTCTAATAAATTATGTTACAGATGCCTAACACAAAATGTTAACATAAGTTTTTACATGGTGAAGATAAATTAATATAAATTCATATCTATTCATCTCACATCTAATTATTTATTTGTAGATGAAAAGGGAGACATAGTAAAAATTAGAGGGCCTAAAGAAGACGTAGATAAGTGCCATAAGTATTTAATGAAATTGGTAAAAGAATTGAATGAGAATAATTATGTACTAGAGGTACCTATTTTTAAACAATTCCACAAATGTGTCATTGGAAAAGGTGGAGTAAATATTCGTAAGGTCAGTGTCCTAAAACGATATTATTATTTTATGATAAACCCATCATTTGATTTTTTATTTTCTTTTCTTCACTTCTAGATTAGGGAAGAAACGCAAACGAAAATCGATTTACCCGCTGAAGGTGAAAAAAGCGATGTTATAACAATTACAGGAAAGGAAGAAAATGTGGAGAAAGCTAAAGAAATGATTCAAAAAATACAAAATGAATTGGTAATTTATTTCTTAAATTTCTGTAGAAAGTACTATCAATTAAAAAAACAATATATATAATTCTCGTTTTTTATATTAGGCTAACATTGTTATGGATGAAATAGTAATTCCACCAAAATTTTATAATTCTCTTATTGGCACCGGTGGTAAATTAATTCATTCTATCATGGAAGATTGCGGAGGTGTTGCGATTAAGTTCCCCACTGCGGAAAGTCGAAGTGATAAGGTAAATTAATATTAAAAAATGTATGTTTATGTGTATTTCACAATATCAAAATTCAATCTATAATGGATTCTATTAGGTAACTATTAGAGGGCCAAAAGAAGACGTTGAGAAGGCAAAGCAACAGTTGTGGGAACTTACAAATGAAAAGCAATTGTCTAGTTACTCAACGGAAGTTCGTGCCAAAGTGCAACATCACAAATTTCTCATTGGAAAAAATGGTGCCAATATTAAAAAGGTTCTTATGCAGAATTATTTAATTATACACGACTTACACCTTATGATGTCCTAGTTATCTTATTTGTAAGAATTAATTGTACTAATTATAATATATTCATCTTTCTCAGATAAGAGAATCCACTGGAGCACGTATCATATTCCCAACTGAAGAAGACCAAGACAAAGAAGTAATTACTATCATGGGAAAGAAGGAAGCTGTTGAAAAAGCTAAAGCTGAATTAGAAACTACAATCAAAGAAATTGTAAGCACTACATGTATTGTATATTTTGAAGAATCCATGGACATTAGTTTTATTAATTAATGCATGAATATTATGACAAATGGAGTTCTTTATCAATATTTTTATTGTTCTCTAGGATAACATTACCGAAGGTGAAATCCGTATCGATCCAAAGCATCATAGACATTTTGTAGCACGTAGGGGTGGAGTTTTGCATCGTATCGCAGATGACTGTGGAGGAGTACAAATTTCATTTCCAAGGGCAGGTGTTGATAGTGACCGCGTCATCTTAAAAGGTTCGCATGAATGCATAGAAGCTGCGAAACAACGAATGCGAGAAATTGTGCAGGATTTGGTAACATTTCTTAATTTATATTACTAGTATGTTTTTACTGTCAGGTATACATGATTATTTATGGTTTCTCTCAGGAATCGATGGTAACCGAGGAATGTATAATACCTCAAAAACATCACCGTACCGTAATGGGAGCGAAAGGTCGTAAAGTGCAACAAATCACTTCCGAATATGATGTACAAATAAAATTCCCAGATCGTGAAACATATGGTATATGTAATTCGATTTTTATACAAAGCCTTTGATATTAAACTTAACTAAGGATGAAAGATTCTCAATGATAATATTGTAAATTTTAGATGATCACCGTGAAGCAGAACAAATGAATGGCGAAAATGGAGAAGTTTCAGAGACAGTTCTAGCCTGTGATATTATTCGAATTACAGGACAACCAGAGAAGGTTGCAGCTGCTAAGCAAGCGCTTCTTGACCTAGTACCGATTACAATAGAGGTCAGTATACTTAGTTCTAGACTGAATAGTAAAATAATTTGATAACTAAGTTACGTAAAAAATTGGGTGCATAATTGTAGGTAGAAGTACCGTTCGATCTACATCGTTCTATAATAGGTCAGAAAGGTCGTGATGTGCGAGAGCTGATGTGTATATACGACGTTCATATCATGTTATCTCCAGCGGAAGAAAAGCTTGATTATATCAAGGTACATACATTGTCGTATGTAGTTAACATATTAATTATTGTGAATTAATAAATTACATTTTGTTCATCAGATTTCTGGGACTCCTTCCTGCGTTGAAAGCGCAAAGCAAGCTATTTTAGATAAGTGCAAAGCTTTGGAAGCTGAACGACAAGATAGAGCGTTGAAATCATTCGAATTAAAGGTACCATTATGCATTATTTTCAACTATTATTGAATAAACTAGAAAGTATTATATTATTTTAATATATATGAAAAAACGGAGCTTTCTTGTTAGACATCTATGATAAAGTGTAAACAACATAACATTAGGTACTTTCTGTCTTCAGTTCGAAGTTAATCCGGAATACCATCCAAAAATAATTGGACGTAAGGGAGCTGTGATTATTAAACTACGTAGTGATCACGATGTTCAGATCAATTTCCCGCGTAAAGGTGATCCCGAAGAACATATCATTACAATCACAGGTTATGAAAAGAATGCATACAGTGCTCGAGATGATATTATGAAAATCGTTAATGAATTGGTAAGTTGAATTGTTTCTGTTTAACCTTAGAAACTATCATTGGTGATAAATATTTCTACATTTTGTTCTCTTGCTTAGAATGACTTGACGAAGGAAGAGGTGGATATAGATTATCGTGTACATTCGCGTTTAATTGGTACAAGGGGTAGAAACATTCGTAAGATAATGAACGAGTTCTCCGTTGACATTAAATTCCCTCGCAAAACTGATCCAGATAAAAATCTTGTAACTATCGTGGGTACAGAAGAGAACGTAGCCGACGCAAAGGACCGCTTATTGAATTTGACGGAAGAATATGTGAATATGCTTTAATTTTTAATAGTGTAACAGTGAAATATAAACTACTATTGAAATATTTGCAGATACAAGACGTTCTAGAAACACAAATATCACCTAAAACACCTGATTCCTTCCGTGTTTGGAGCGAAGTAGGATTTAGGGTAGCTAAACGTAACTCCGAAGGAAGTTCAACTGGTTTCTTCGTGAAAGGCGGACCTTGGGAACAACCACCGCAAAGTGCTCCAAATACCGCTAGTGTGGAAGAATTTCCTCAGTTTGCTGGATACTCACCTGTACCTATGACAAACCCCGATGGTCCGTGGGGCGTCAAACGTTAAACATACGAAATCAAATAGAAAAGAAAATATGAAAAAAAATCGACAAACGCATGTAAGCTAACAAAGCATAATAACTTTCCTCTGACAAACAATATGAAACGGTAAACGCATTAGTGCTAGGTGGTTCCCTGTTTCATTACTGATGTTGCTGCATACGACCTGGCCACTCTATTGGACTCTGACACTGGTTTACTACAAAATGTTTGACGACGGTGTTTATATTTACAGTTCATATACCAATATCCGATGTATCTGTAACTGTAACGCATTATATTTTAAGTTCGTTGCCATGTAGGAAACATGTACACGTGCGCTCACACAACGCTCATACACAAAACATGCAGGGATATACAGTCAGATGCAAGATGGCGGCCAATTGTATTCATAATGAGAACATCTAATTTCACATTTTTATTTTTGCTGATATGCCTTTCAGGTACAGATATGTTGTACTTAAGACTGTGGCTTCGTAGGAACCAATTATTTTCTTTTTGTGTATTATACACAGGGTGGTTAGTAAATTGTGGTACACTTGAGAAGGAGTTTTTACGTGTAAAAGAAAAAACACACATACATGCATACACACACAACGAAAATTTAGAATAAAATTTTTTTTCATACGAATTTTCAAAAATGAAACTTCGAACAAAAGAAATTCTATTACGTATTTTCGTTATTCTTTCCAAGTAAATGCAACTCTTTTTCTCGATCGTACTACGGTCTACCAAGCAACCTGTATATATTTCTCAGATTGTCTCCATCTGTGTAGATTGCACGAGTAGACGCTTCCGCGTTTAATCGGGCATAATGTTTTTTTTTTGTTAATTTATTTATATTTTTTTTTGTACATAAATTGCATTTTCTTTCGTTTTTGTTGCGTTGGGCTTCAGTGAAGTCGATTTCGAACCACGTCATTATATTAGAATTCTGTACACAGAATCGTGTGTGAAATGTGAAGCTTTAAGGTCTTTCTAAGGAAAACGTTCCTAGATATACTACATATACATATATATGTAATTTCCTGCTTTTGTAAGTACCTAGTATAAATAAAATAAGGTCGATTCGTACACCAAAAACCATCGGTGACGCTATAAAGCGTACCAAATTGCCAACAAAGTGTTAAGCGATTATTGTATAGTATCAAACAATGGAATTTAAGAATAGAAATGTTTTTAGTCACGATGAATAAATATGTTTTTGGGGAACATAATCTTTAGAAGGCCTTGATATTTTTCTACTGCTTTTACGCAGTGATCGAAGACGAGACACAGCATCATTGGCATCATTTATAACGACAGAATCATGAATGTTCGTAATTTAAAGGCGACTCTTAATTTATTCTATTCTATTTTACTATTTGCTGTATAATGCGCAATGTTTGCATTCTACTATTTATGAGGCCAACTAGCTAAGAAAAAGGTATTCGGTTCAAGTGCCTTGCTATTTTCTTCGGGACAGCTCATTTCAATTGTTGGAGGAATGTGAATATTAGATTATATGTATAAACATACACGTATATAAATATTGATAATAATTATATTATTATACACGTATACCTGTACATATATATATACATATATATATATACACATATGTACGCATGGTATGTGTATATATATATATATATACACGTATGTATACAGGTATATAGATTATATACACTTATCAACAAAAGTTAAGAAACAAAGCAGTTACTCGAAAATTATGTAATATATGTTTTGTTTTTTCATTTGTGTATGTTATTAAATAAACAAAAATACAAAATATATGTCATTTTTAGTATAAAAATTTAGGTAAATAGTCTACGTCTATATTATTATAGTTTCGTATGTACAAAGTGAGTCGTTTAAGACAAGTCACTTGAATAACACTTACAATTCGAGGTAAGCATTATATTTCCAGAAAGGGAAGGAAAGAAAAGGATTTTTTCTCAAGTGGACATGCTTGAAAGATTCAAAGCCCAATTGAAAATTTCTATGAGGAGTTCATCTGGGAAAAAATTTTAACAATTATTCTTGCAAATATTTTTATCTATTCTCAAAATTGTAAGAATTATTTAGTTGACTAGACTTTAAGTGACTCATCCTACATAAACATGAGGAACAAGTGTAACCAAAATTTATAGAACCCACACTTGTACACATTTTATTAATAAGAATTACTCAATGCAAAAGTGTGAAGTTTTGTTTATAGTCGTAATAATATATTAGAGAGCTTAGTTTATTCTACTGCTTAACATCTAGACCTGATTAACATAACGCAAACTCCTATCAGTATTTGGGACCATATTTTGTAGTCTGTTATATTATTTCCTCTTTATTACTATACATTTGAATTTTTAATTACTGCGCAGTGTGTAGTAACATATATTTTCTATAAGGTTTAAATCTGGCTACTTAATAGTTATTAACATTCTTTTTTGTTAAAAAGTTTTTACTAACTATGAAGTATATTTTAGAACATCATTATGTCGAAATAATTAACACATATTAAATATAAATATAATTTCGCAATGTTCTTAGATATGAAAATCTGTCTTTTTTTCCGTTTTTGTGAAAAAAAGATTACTTTGTCCTTCATATTTCTAAGTCTTCAAGTCTTAATGCTTTTTTCAAAGTTTACAACTTTTTAAAATGAATAGCCATTTTAACAGCTTGGAATTCTATAGTTTCTTTTTTAAGTGGAACTGGTTTTCCATATTAAAGGTTTTAATTATAAGTTGCTTTATCGCTTCCATTAAGTGATGCATATTTGTCACCTCTGTAACAACTAAATTGTAGTTTGATGTTTTATGTTAAACTGTTATCACATACATACAATACAACTGAAAACAGTAATCTGTCAGAAAACATAATGTTTTATAAGTTTCTTCTGTATTCTACTATATAGTTCCTGTTAATGAATACAGAGTGTAGGAAATCATTTTTCTCACAGTATAAGTAATATAAATTTATTTATTAATTATGCGAAATTTGTTTCTTTACTTTTGTTGGCAAGTGTAAATATGTAATCAACATAATAGATATTGTACTATAAGGTACAATAATATAATACTATCACAAAAATGAAATAATAGGTCATGTATACAGAAATTCACTTATATTTTTTAGATTTACAGTAATTTTTATAAAACTTCTTGGTACAACGACCTACATGTCATCTTTCCAAAGCATGGTTTATACAAAAATGCCAGAATTAGCAGTCCTTAAATACTTTTAGTTTTGGCTAAGAATTTGATAGATGCTGTGCATGAATGTACCTTTTCTAATAAATTATAAATACGAAATATTGTAATTATAAAATAATATTCTCTGTACACATAATGTCATAATACATGAAATCTATTGTAACAATATATATACATAATTAATCTATTGTTAAAATCGTGTTTTCCTTTCTGTAGTACCTTACGATAGGTACTTTAGGAGTTTCAATAATTTTCTTTGCACATTTATTCATTATATGCAACTTGTAATGTCTTTAATTGTTTCATAAACCCTTCATTTGGTTTGATACAACCTCTAGCTTTTTTCACTTTGTAATAAGCCTCGTCAAAGGACAATTTTTCGAAAGTTATTAAATAAGAAATAATAATGGTGGGGGAACGAGATACACCAGCATTGCAGTGTACGAGAATATTTTCATTCCGATTTCTATTTATAATTTTCATACACTTTTCTAGTGATGTAGTGATATCGGTTTCGGGTAGATCTAATAAGTCGCAATAATAATATTTTATGCCATCAAATTTAATTGGCGCATCAATACCAATGCTTAAAATACTATGAATATTATGTGCTTGTAAAATATCTATATTTACAATGGGATCTTGCGAGCTTAGAAACAATCCTGATATTATCTGTGCAACTTCTAAATCAGGTTTATTGTCTACAATGAATGGTATTCCAGATGACAACTCTTTCTTTTCTCCATCAACTTCTTCGTATCTTTGTCCAAGCATATTCGTTACAATAGTTTTACATGATTTCAAATGTGACTTCTTAATGCTTAGCAGAGTTTTTAAATCCATTGTTAACGAATAAAATTTAGGTGGAGCAAAACAATCAAATCTTTTTAATATCAATCAAATTTGTATTAATTTTTTAGTGATACAGTCGTAGTTTCATCACCTGTTGGCTCGTATTGCATGATAAATTTATTTACTTCTTCTTGAGAATACTCTACGTTCATCAAGTGTAAGCCATGTGGTGGCACTACAGATAGTGCAGAAGGCCAATATTTGTGGTTAGGAACTTGTAAATAACACAATATATCCTTTTCCGTGATACGTCCAGTACCTAAGAATAATAAAGCAGTAACCATGCGCCTGACCTAAAACAATTGTGAAAAAATCACATTACAATACAAATATTTTTATCATTTATAATATTTGGTACCTTGTAGAGTTTGCATACTCATAATCACACTTATGCTTCAATATTCAAATAATACTGAATAAGGAGCAATACAAAATTATTAAAATTAATACTTTTTTATTATACGTACTTGATTATACAAAAATGACTTTCCAGCACATTTGAAATGCCAAAATTCGAAATTTTCTGATAAAGTATCCCAAGGCATAAGTGGCAAACTTTTTTCTACAGTAAATTCCTTTATGTCTCTAACATAAGTGTGGTTGTGATAAATTTTTGGCGATGCAGAAAACGTTTCGAAATTTCTTTTTCCTAGAAAAAGCTTTGTTGCAGATTTTACTCGTTCTATATCAAAATTGGGTGTCCTAAGAACACATACATATGAAGAAATTAACACCCATGATCTAACTAATTAAACATATTTGAAACAGAGATTAGAATAATACCTAAAACAGAGCGTATGTGATTTTTCAATTATTGGTGGTTGGTCAACTTTTTCTAGATTACAGTTCTTAGGTATCATGAACCTATACATATACGTTCTTAACTTTGCATTTTTTCTAGCATGGAAATTGTTTGTTACTGGAATAAAGTCTAGAAGTCTTAAAAATAATATATTAGTTTATCAAAGATCCATGAAGATTAAAAAATACTGACTAATAAGCTCCTTACTTGATATTATGATTACATTTCAAAAAGTAGTAATTTACTGCATGAATTACATGCGATGGATTATACATACAATCTCTTTTATTATGTAAATTAATGTGAGCTGTGTTACAGAACGCATGCACACCTGCATCAGTTCTACAAATTATACCATTATGTGTTAAAATTATATTAAAATATGACAAGAACATTTTGATATCTTGTTGATATCTCATGTATAGAATTATTTTTAATAATAGGGTTTACCTGCTAGAACAGGTTAGTTGTGGATAAACTTTATATGTAGGTAGTAACGTTGAGAATGCACATTCTAAAGCTCCTTGAATAGTATCTACATCGTGTATCACATAGTCCGAAATGATTCCATTTCTCTGCATGCCACTAAACACAGAACAATAAAAAAGTGATGTGCAAAATAATCTGTATGTTGCAAAAGCCTGTAGATTTATAGTAATATTTTATGGACAAATAACATATAAAATTGTTTGAAGCACATATATATTTATAATACCTGTATTGAGTACCGATATACGAAAACTTTATGAAGTATCTTTGCATATTTCTCGTAATTAAAAAATGTATATAACACAATTATTCAAATTTCTAAACATTAGTAAATTAGATGTGAATTACATGTAATATAATTATCTTTATTTCATGTGCTTGTTAGATTAAATTATTCTATAAATCTCTGCATCAAAACAGTACTTCAGTACCAAAACAGTTCGACCACGTTCAGATTCAAAGTTTGCTGGTATTTACATTTATAGACATAGGACCAGTAGTAAACGGAGTGGACCCATAACCTTATTAGGTTTCGTGTTGCACAATCTAAAATACCGATATCGCTAAAAAATCATTACTAAATATTGTAGTACAGCCAACTGGTAAATTAAATCACAGTACATATAGAGAGAAAATGAAAATAATCAGACTGAAGTTTTTGTGTCTCCACATTTTTCACATCAATGTTAGCATGGAACAGAACCTTCTGTACAAGTTCTTCGTTGGAAATCGTTCAATAAACTTGTCATCACATTCTACTATACAATATTAACGAGAATTCAAAGTGTGCAGGTATCAACTCGATATTATCCATTCATTCATAAATCTTGTGAATTATGGATAATATCGATTGCTTAGGTCTCACCACGAGAAGGTTGCTGCACAAGAGATCAGAAAGAGAGTCGAAAGGAATTTGGGATAAATTATAAAATAAAATCTTATAAACTAAGTTTCGCAGGTATATCCAGTAATTATTATAGGGCAAAAGGTATGAATCGGAGATGTTTCCGATCTACGAGGAACAAAGGCAAATCAGGCACAAGGCTTTAATTCTTTTAGAAAAAGAAACAGGAGCGTATCAAAGCAAAAGGCTCTAGTTTCAAGAGTGATGCGACGTGTAAAATGTGAATTTCGATCGCTGTGTTAGTAATTATTCATAAATTTATAATAATAAAAATAATTCAATAAATTTTATCCATGTAGAAAGCGATGTAGATTCTCATTCATGCTAAAAATGATATAGGAGCTGACTTAATCCAAAGTTGATGTAGGACCTGACCCAGGTTCAAAATGTGATTAGGGAGTGACGCTAACTTGGGATTCTCATGTCACTTTCATTTCTTTTCTGTTCATAAATTTCTAGAATCAATGGCTGATATTTTTTTACTTTATCAATGCCATATATAGATAGCAGCACCATTTATTTTCTTGGCGCTTAATTCAGTATTTTGTCAGATTTCAATTTGTTGTGTGGATTTAAAAAAATGTCATTGTTCAATATAGTTATAGAAGAGTTTCATACACAATCTAGCATACATAAAGTGTTCTGTTTGTAATAAATTGGTTAGATTACTATTTTTTTTTTTCACTGTCAATAATAGTGATATATGAATGCTAATAATACATTAGATATTGATTAAACAGGAAATTATTAATCAATACTACATTGTCGAATTTAGAATTAATAACAATTACCAAATAATATTTGTCTACATAACCGGAAAGCACGATTCGAGATTGTCAAAATTAATATCTCATATACTAAAAGTGTTGCTCATTAATTAATGAATAATAACGATAGCTTGGTAATTAGTTATGAAATTATTCGTTTCAATAAGCTGTCGATGAGTCAATAAATTGGAACTTTTTAATTGGGACCAAGTCATTCTTAACCAGTGCATATCATAACCTATTTCTTCGAACGGATAGAATTAATAGTTCTTTACAGATGCAGAGGCAGGAACTCATAGCGAGGGGGTACTGTATATCGCACACTGTGTCTTCAACTTTATACTGCTTTAGCATTTGAAGCGACTTTGCTATTTGATAAAATGGGTAAGACGAAAGACATAAGCACAGACGAAGATATAACTGTAGGTACGGCTTTCTTGTATTTCGAACGATTAATATTTTCCTTTTTGTATAACAATTAGTCGAATTGATTAATTACTGTTTTTTATTTTTTTTAATTTCGTCGCTGGGGTTAGTTAAGTACTTTTGACATAGTCAACAGAATGAAGCGTCATCCCCAATCAAAAACCAGGCTGGTATCTAACAAGAAAATATTTTGCGGGAAATTTAAAATTCGGAATATGTATTCACGTTCAATTTCATTAGTTTTTGTAATGGTTTTAGTAATGCTTGTATGTTGTTCTCTTTTTAGAAACTAATGAAATATCTCCACAAAAGAGGCACAAGAAGCATAAACATAAAAAACATAAGAAGAAGAAACCAGCACACGATGAAGGCGAAAGCTTTGTTAATGTCGGTGTTGAAATGGAAAAAAAGAAAGCGTTTAGAGTTAAAATGAAGAAGGATGATGACAAGGGGTATGTAAGCTAGTAACTTATGAGACCTGAAAATGTAATTGAAGAAATGAGGAAATAGAAATAATGTATTATTGCATTATAGATTAGAAAAACCTCGTGAGAAAGTAGTGAAAACAGCTAATCTCAGTGTTGCGGGTTCGAGTACTGCACCATCGCCGAAAGCCACAGCAAAGAAGAAAGTACTAAAGGGCAACAAGGGTAAAGATAGTGGCACCAGTAGCGAAGAGGAACGCTGGCTCGATGCTATAGAATCTGGGAAACTGGAAGAAGTAAATTAATAAAAATGTTTACATATTTTATAATTCCATAAAAAATATTTACTAATTCAATCTACTATCTAGGTCGACGACGAATTAAAGAAGATTAAACCAAAAGATCCAAAGTTAATGACAGCTCGTCAAAGAGCCATGTTTGAAAGGAAAACTGATACAGAACCGCATGCAGGTGTAGAACAACTTATGTCATTGCCAACCGGTTACAAAGAAAAAGTTATGACAGCAGAAGCTATACAAAAGGCTGCTCTTAAGTCTTTAAAAAGAAAACAGCTTGCTGATGAAAAACGAGAGAAAGACAAAGTAAGTTTTTCATTTTCTTATACGCGCTGTCTTTAAAATAATATTCATTGCGATTTAATTGCTCCTATGTCCTTAGAAAAAAACAATGGAAAGATTATTGAAGAAACAAGAATCTAAAGCTTCTAAAGTCATTAGTAAAGGAAAACCTTCCAGGAGACAAGTTCCTTTGATCACGTATCGGTTAACGGTCGAAAGGAGCTCAATATCTTTGCCACCGGGAGAGGATTTCCCATTGCAGCCTATCCAAGGGTAAGTAGCAATTATTTAAAAATTTCAAACAACCAACATAAAAACATTGATCACGCAATGTTCTTCTTGCAGAAAAGAACCTCCAGTTCCAGTGCTCTGTGGTGTAAACGATTGCAAGAACCCGAAGAAGTATTCATGCTCGAAGACCGGAGTGCCGCTGTGTAGCTTACAGTGTTACAAAACTAATTTAGCAGCGATCACACGAGCATAAATACTCGTTTTAAACTTCTGGTATCTCATGTCAGACCTTTCAGATTCATTCTATCGCAAACATTCTTTTAACGTTACTAGCTTGCATTCCCAAAAGATTAAATTCAGGAAGGCGGTGTCCGGGTCCATTTTGACTAGGCGTTTCAAAAGCATCGATTATCTACTAAAGATAAACGAATTTAGACGAAGTACTCTTAAAAATATGTTAAAAAAAAAATTCTAAAAATGTTCAAACAGACTTGATCTCATTGCCATCCGTATAATTGTAAAAAGAAAAACTCTATAAATTTATTGTCCGAGGCTTAGCGTCGCGTGAAAGTTGTGCGAAAGCAATTAATGCGTTTTCCATTATTAACGCAACAAAGTGTACAGTTAGAACGTTAAAAAATGCAATCGTCGTCGACGGTTTGTGTAAATAAATTTGTATATGTGGTCCAGCTGTGCACGCGTTTAGACGGTTGCACCGTTGGACGTTTCGCAATGTCCCGCTTAGTACGTTGGACTTCGGCGGAATGTATTGCCCAAATAAAACCAGATAAACATGTTGTACAGTGTGCCTTTCGCCATTTTTAAACTCGATGACCGGTTTTCAGATGTACCGTTATAAAATTCGGTGGCGGCGGCAACCCGCCAAGGTGCAGTGTCTTCCGTCGGGACGAAAAAATCCGAATGTGCATCGAACAGAACTTGCGTAACTGGGACTAGCCTAGGCCTTGCTTTCACCATCCAAGATAGAACCAACCGAGTCGCCGTTTGATCGTGAACCGCGTAACATCGCGCTCGCCTATTTCCTGGGTCATCGTTTGGCTCCTGGATCCGCGATGATAACGTCGCGATCGATATAGATCAACGACCCTGTCGCCGGACCCAGATTCCTCTGGGTTACAATGCCACGGTTCGACCGTTTCGTGATCCTCCTCCTGGTGTTCGTATCGCTGAGGACGTCCGCGTCCCAGATACGGGGTGAGGAAAACGCATTTTTGTCATCTGCGTATTTTCATTTTTCAAAAAGAAACGGACGAGTGATACAGTTCAATGTTTCTTCCGATTTACTCGACCCGGCGAAGTCAAATACCGATTTAAATTCGATCTATTGTTTTACGAGTTCTTGAGGATTGTTCAGTGAATTCGTGCGGCAGTTTCTTTCGAGCTACGCGTGGCCAGTGGGAAATTTGTAAATAATTTTCTGATCCTGCGGGTAGTAAATCGGTCGTGCGAGTTAAGTCGAAAGAGATTTATATTTTCTAAATATCATCGGATGTTTCTGTGAAAGTCCGCGTTTATCTTCTAATTTGTGAAAATCAGACGAATCAGAGCACGGTGACGTCTTCTTCGTTTTGTGTAACTTTAGTTTGGCGCGCGCGACCGTGCTCGTTTTATCTCCGTTTTTTTAACGAATCCAGTTTGAATCCGTTTGACTTTTTCTTTGTGAAAATTAGATGACGATCATCACGAGTGCCTGCGCCCGTGCGCCGACGAGGCGTCGTCGAAGAAGTTGTGCCGCTACGAGTTCTTCGTCAGCGAATCGTCTGCCGTTCTCAGGTGAGCCGTCGCCTGGATCTGCATAAAATAATTCTAGAAAAAAACAGGAAAACAATTCCTGCAGCCTCGACGTCTTTTTCATATCGGAATCGGGCAAACACGTAGAGTCCCACGCGCGACTGTTTCGCGCGTAAATAAAAACTGGTCGCGTTTAGTCGCCAACACGCGGGATCGAAAAATTCAAGCGGAAGTGGTTTTTCGATCGGCGAACGAACCCGTTCGAATCTCGGCCAGTCTCTGCTACAAGGAGAATATCTAATTTCCCGTGTGATCCTAGCGAACTAACGGTTGACACAGTTGGCTACAGAGTGCATCTCCGATTTTTCTGTATCCTAACTGGTTTCGATACCAACACTTGCGGCCACGTACACGTGCAACCGAGAGGCTAGCAGAGCTAGATAATAGCCTCGTACACGAATGCGAATCCTGTAGTGCGACAGTAACTATCATTTCCTTCGTAGCCGAGTTCGAAGTTCGCGTAGCCGATGTTCGAAAATCGTTTATAATCGCGTTTCAAATGGTGTCCGTTCGTCCGAACCGTGCTTCGAACACCTTTCCCCGCGATATCTCTGCGTCGAGGACCGACGGAATCGCACTGTCATCATTAGTTTATCCGGGAAATAGATAATTTGCCCGTTCGAAGTGTCTAACGATCGCGAACATTATATCTTCGGGAGAAATCGGCGTTGCGCGATGATTGATTTCAGAGAAATTTTATCAATTGACACGAATGGGATTTTCGTTTTTGTCACTAACTGCGAACGAAATTGTTCGATGAATCGTATAAAAATTTAGCGAGAATGTTTTCAGTAACCGCTCCGAAAGCGAATCGGTCCACGATGCGATTCTGCAGAAAAGCTTTTTGAGGATCAATGGGAGGAGTCCGGGTCCTCGAATCGAGGTAATCAGAAACTTTGGAAGTTACTTCGGAAATTGGCGAATGAAAATTTCAAGGGATAGTGACGGATTCCGGTTTCGCAGGTCTGTCTTGGAGACACGATCGAAGTACTTCTGTACAATCGGTTGGGATCGCAAGAGTTGTCTATGCACTGGCACGGATTGCGACAAAATGGCTCTTCTCATATGGACGGTGTCTCGATGGTTACGCAGTGCTCGATATTGCCATTCGGTGGTTTCCGGTACAAATTGAAACCGAAAACTCCCGCTACCTTTTTCTACTACGCGCATCTAGGTAAGAAAATCTTTTCAACTAGTTTTATAGTCGCTGCAACGGTAGACAATTTTTGTAAACGAAGCTAGACACACCAAGTTTGTCTCTCAATGCGTCTGTAGAAATTGCAGGATTTTTACTATGGGTAATTAAAATTTCAAAGAGGTTTTAACCGTTTGTTAACTCGAATGACGCCAGTAAAAATTGCAATATTACTTTAAGAAACTGTACTCGCATTGCCAAATTCGTCTGTACTCTTTAAATTGCTAAATATTCAATTGTTGAACAAGAAAATGAACAGGTTTTGTCTTAAATACTTAATGCAAAATGATTTCACAATATGATGATGTTCAATGTTTAAAGAAATGTTTTCAATTGGTTTATAGTCACTGCAACGATAGACAATGTTTGTAAACGAAGCTAGACACACCAAGTTTGTCTCTCAATGCGTCTGTAGAAATTGTAGGATTTTTACTATGGGTAATTAAAATTTCAAAGAGGTTTTAACTGTTTGTTAACTCGAATGGCGCCAGTAAAAATTGTAATATTATTTTAAGAAACTGTACTCGCATTGCCAAATTCGTCTGTACTCTTTAAA
>CM052085.1:5745208-5767517 GCA_028453745.1 Agapostemon virescens
TGTACATTGTACATTGTCATTGAACATTGTACACAATGTACATTGTACATTGTCATTGAACATTGTACACAATGTACATTGTACGCAGTATACATTGAACATTGTGCACAGTATATATTGAACATTATACATTGAACATTGAACATTGTGCACAGTGTACATTGTACATTGAACATTGTACACTGTATACAGTCTACGTTGAACATTCTTCACAGTATACAGTGTACGTTGAACATTCTCACATTATACATTGTACATTGAACATTGCATACAGTATACATTGAACATTGTGCACAGTATATATTAAACATTGTACATTGTACATTGGACATTATGCACAGTATATATTGAACATTATACATTGAACATTGTACACAGTATACATTGTGTATTGAACATTGTGCACAGTATACTTTGTACATTGAACATTGTGCATAGTGTACATTGTACATTGAACATTGTACACTGTATACAGTCTACGTTGAACATTCTTCACAGTATACAGTGTACGTTGAACATTCTCACATTATACATTGTACATTGAACATTGTACACAGTATACATTGAATATTGTGCACAGCATATGTTGAACATTATACATTGAACATTGTACACAGTATACATTGTACATTGAGCATTGTACACATTGTACATTGTACGTTGAACATTCTTCACTGTATGCAGTGTACATTCTACATTGAACATTGTATATCGTATACATTGTACATTGAATAATGCACAAGATTGCAAGGTTGCACAATAATGCAACAACTTTTCTCGCAATTACGTAGCCCATTTCTGAATGCCAATGGCAGACGGGTTAACCATCGAAGATAGGAGTATCGTTCGAATAGAAAAGTATTATTTACTGCTATCATATATCACGAGTTCCACCAACGCGCCCAATGGCACAGGAAGCACTTGCGTGCAAGTGCAAGGCTCGGTGCAAGTGCTGCGAACATTTTGTCTGCAAACAGTTTGGTAGCCTCGATAGTCCGAGATCAATGGCGAAGAAGGAGACTCGAACGCGATGTCGTTGAACGTCGAGATCAACTGAGACCTGTCGGCTGCGTCTGAAACAATGTTTTAAACGTTAACAAATACTCGTCGTTCTATCCTTCAAATCTATCGTTCGAAATTGTCCATACAATGTCTATAAAACTGCTTATAAAGTGTCTATATACAAGATACGAAATTTTCATAGTCAATTTGCAAAGATCAAGTATAAAGTTGCTGCTCTTTTCGTTAGTTACAGTTTCAAGGTGGTTCATATCTTCCCATGCTCCGAAGCAACGTTCTAGTAATTAAGTTCTCCGTTAGTATGCACCAAACGGAAAACAACGAACGTGCAAGCAACGATAAAGTATGCAAATTTTAGCGTATATTCTGGGATACAAATTTTCACTTCCAATTAAAGACGGCGAAAGTTTCGCTTTTGCTATGAATGACTAAGATTAACGCAAACAAGTTTCGTTTGTTTAATTTATAGAAATGATCAGCGTCATTGAACAAAATTGTTAGTTACTAAAAACTAAAGTTTTCACCTCCAACTATAATCTGGTTAATTTTAGCAGTACTGCGTTAATGTTCAATGCTGTTAATTTATTGATAACCGTTCTTAAACGATGTAACGGTGCCGGTCACCGGTGACCACCCCCGCGGCATTCAACGTGTTAATAACTGAAGCAGCGATCTGTATAAACATTTTGTTAAACCGGTAAGTACCAAAGAATTCCGGGTACTCGTTGTCCCGCTTAAACAGCAATCTGTCGCCATATTGGGTGTAATTGAAGAACCAGAAGTTCATTACATGCTGTATATCCGGCTCGATTTGCAGAAGATCCGATTTGTCCTCCACGCTTTCCAATTGATTCACGCAAAGCACCGGACTGGTGATGTTAGTGTTGCATTGCGTTGCATTCAGACCGTTGTAAGTCTAATAAATGCAGAAATTTCGAATCAACGGCATTCTCATTGGAAATCACAGTGCTGCAGGATTTTGAAACGATTCCATCGATTCGACGCGTTAAAAGATCTGTTTGACAAGCTATGTTTTAAGAACTTTAAAAATCCCACAAAATCAAAGTAATTTATTTAACAGAGCAACAATTGAAAAATTAAAATGTACGACACAATGTTATCCATCAACCTTCTTCTATTCTCCAGATCTGTAATGTACAAATTTATTTTTAAACAGTGGACAAACAATTCTGTCACCCATATACGGGTGACATGGCAGTCAAACTGTTAAACGTGCGTTTTCTTAATTTTCTTTAAACCAAAATAACATTCTATTTGCCCTCCGATTGCGTACAATCGGTGTAGAATATCCACGCACGCGTTAACTAAAAATTTCATTTCTCATTTTTGTCGTTTCGGCAAGAATAAAGAAAATCTAGTCACTGTTAGCAGAAAATGAATCGTCAAATCAAGAAATTTTCGAGTAACTGAAAATAAGAATCGGTCGAAGTTTCGGGATCTTGAGCAACTATGCTGAACCTTTCAGAAAATGCAGGAATGGAGTAAATTGTTTAAGATGAACGGAAAGGGATGTCAATGGCACTTACAACAATAGCACCTGTTACAAAATCATCGTAACCCGGCATAGGCGCCGATGGAGTGTCCGAAGAGCCATTATAACGTAGTTTGGCTAGCTGATAAACTTTCGTATCTTGACACTCGCCAAGACCTCGCACCATTATCCAATACGAATCCACTTTTCGATTGGTAGTCAGTATACAGTCTACGCGCTCACCTGTTACGCAAATAATTTTGTTTATTACACAAACTTATAAATTATTGGGTTGTTCGGAAAGTAATTTCGTTTTTTCCCGACAGAGGATTTAATTGTATATTTTTGCACCCAACTTGAAAATGTGGCAAATATGATCGAATGGAGAATTGAAATGTGTCTGTAGCTTTTCAGCATAGAAGAAACTCTTCACCTGACGAAGTGACAAGAGTGTCCACTGTTATGGGCTCCACATCGGCACCATCTTGAGCAATCACCGTGCACCTGTGACTGGCGAACATAATTTCTGCTAGACAAACGGTGCTGAACGCATTTATTATTCGTATTCTGTAGCTTTTATTTGGCTCGACGTCTATCTCGGTCAATCGAATGGTACAATTATTGGTGACCGGATCCTTGGTGCAGGTCTAAGACATATTTAATTAATAATTGTTATTCGAAATATATTATATATATATATATTATAAATAATTGTTGACCGAATATTCAGTTTACGAAGGTGGACAGCATTACCGTCGAGTTTCCTAATCCGTTGATAAGTATGTTCTCCGCAGCTTGTCCTGGATTCTGGCGATAACGTCCAGGGAATCGTTCTAGCGATAATTCGTGCATCCAATCGTTTAGTATGATTACACGTTCGTCGTCGTATAAGCTTGCGTGAGGATCGTCGGGGTTTCTCACAATTAAGCCTCCTGTTTGTCCATCCAACATGAACGTCGAGACGTGAGAATGGTAGAAGTGCGTACCCGCGTTCTCCACCCTGAATTGGTATCTGAGCACAAGAATTTAAGATTTAAACAGACGAATTAAGAAGGATCATCTAACTTAAGATTTTCAAACTAATCAATATTCCATACTAACAATTTTTCCGATTAAATGTATTTCCGTAGAATTTTCATAGATTAACATTATATTATACAATCTCACCTGAAAGCCGTCGATGACCCGATTGGACATTGTGTGATGTATGGGACACCGTCATAGTATTGATATCCATTTTGGAAGAGTCCATGCCAATGTATAGTGACTTCCGTACCCGGTGCAGCATTTTGTACGTCCACCACAACCAGATCACCTTGGCAAACCTGTTAAATTACATTTAATCTTGTACACGTTGCTCAAATAATTTTTAAAATGCCCAGGAATTATAATTCCACAAAATTAACGATATTGTAACATTAATTTAATCGTTATAATACAGAAGCGTTATTCTAATCCAGCAAACAACGTTGTTCTTTATTCAGACGCAAGAAAAACCTGTTACATTAGTTTCGAACTTGTACATACTGTTAAAATAATTTTTAAAATGTCCAGCAATTATAATTCCACAAAATTAACGATATTGTAACATTAATTTAATCGTTATAATACAGAAGCGTTATTCTAATCCAGCAAACAACGTTGTCCTTTACTCAGACGCAAGAAAGTGAAAAATTAATTTATTTTTAATTTATTAATTAATTTATTTTTAATTTATTAATTTATTTAAATACCTCGATCAACGGTCCCGGAAGTTGACGATTGATCGGCAGTATCGTTTTCTCGAATCCATCAGCCAATACGCATTCTTGGTCTAACCCTGGTGTAGAGCATGCTCTAAAAAGACAATGACCGAGCTTTGAAATTACCGTTACAAATTGTTTCAACTTCTTCGTTAAATAATCGATGATTTTTATCAAATTGTTAATACGTACGGTCCTACAGTGGTATAGAACTCGATATGGAATAAGAAGTAACATGTTTGAGGAGTCTCTCCCAGAACGCATGTCCGCTTGCATTGTTCTCCCGGAGTGAAGGTCTGGTTGTAATCTAAATGAAAGTTGTATGCTGCATTAGACACAAATATTTCGTCTTCGAATAATTTTCTTGAACCACCCTCGTTTCAACCACGATCATTACAACCCCCTCGTCACCAAAAATCTTGCAAACAAGAAAAGTCAATTTATATCATTCGAGAGAATAAACTTAGTCGATCTCCAATGAAATTTTCCTATTTTCCCGATGAATTGTAAGCGGCGAAGCTGTTCTAATCACTGATCGCGATGGTTTTAAACTCAACTGTTCCAAATTATCGTCGTGATACGAAGGCGACACGTCACTTGCCGCTAATTTTTAACTAAACACCGGCACAAAATTTGATCAATACCTTCCCAAAGTAGCAGACAAAATTTCACGGCGAACGAACTGAATCGTTTCGATTTTTCTTTAATAAATTGTTAAACAAACTGGGACGTTCGAAAGCGTTGCAGCGCGCGCATTTGTTTAAGGAACCGGCTAATAACATGCGGGAAAATTGCAAATGACAGCTGGTTCTTTACTTACAGCAATGCGCGAAGTCGAAACTGACGAAAAGAATCACGAGCAAGTGGAAAAGCTTCCTCGGTTTGATAAAATAGCCAGATCCCAGCGACATCATTTTGTCGGAAGTAATTCCGGACCTCTGTTCGTCTTGCACGTTTATATAATGCGCCAAAATCGGTTATTCTACGTTCGTCATAACGGCACGACCTTAAACTTATGGAAAAACGGCAGACCGTTTAATCGTGACTCGTTATCTGCACGAGTTTCCGGGTATCGATTATTTATTAAGAACAGTGTAAAAAATTATCATTTGAAAACGAACCGCCGACGGTACTCGAAGTATGCGCAGTCGAGGACGACCGATATTGCGAGCATTTGCCGTAATCCAGTGCTAATCATTTCAAAATGAATTGTTTTTCACGTTCAAGAACGTGGAACGCACGTTTACAGATTAATCACTAAATTGTTAATTAAGGGAGCTTGCGTTCGCCGCGCGATCGAAGTCAACAAGCTTATGGCAACCGGAAGCTGTCGAATCCGTCGAGAAAATTTCTTCGACGTTACATTTTAATTTTGTTAGAATTCCCCTGTAATTTTTAGACTATTAAATATATACTGGGTGTCTCGCTAGATACCACCACGTTGATTCTCGTAATTATTATTAGTCGCATCGAGAAATGTATGACGGACTTTGAAGGGTTGCAAGGGGCGCGAGTAATGGAATTAAGTATTTTCTTAAGGTTGACTTTGTTCTTTTTAAATATGTTTGTTGTCGCTCCAGTGAACGCATTTTTGCATGATTTAAAAACAAGTATTAAGTGGTGCATGCCGGAAATGATTAGTTTAAGAGATATTCTAATTTATATGTTGTTGAACTTCGTTCTCTCACTAATAATATTTGTTATCGGATTCGAAGTGCGTTGTTGGGTGATGCCTTTTTATGAAAAATAAAAAGAAACTATATCGCTTTTGTCCATAAGAAAATTTATAATTTCATTTATAAAAACGAAGTTAATAAACTGTGCAACTGTTGAAACGATTTCGTCTTTATGAATGTATTTCTCGCTACGATTAAATCTGATAACATTAATCAAGATGGTGATATTTTCTGAAACACCCTGTATACGTCTGTCGCCTAATTTCAACGTTTATTTTTTTACCTGACAATGAGTGTCATTTAAAAAAATAAACGATCTTTGTTGTAGACATAGCTTTATCATTACCGTCATAGAAACTGTTTTTGCACGTGATAAATGCAATTTGCATTGTTGAGGACTGCTGCCGGTGCATTAAACGTTTTGTCAATTATTTTGGAAAACGGTTTTACTTGTTGACGTGCGAAATTGTTGAAATGAAATTGTTTGTACCGTCACCTTAGGTAATGCATTATCAAAGAATGTAATAATGTTACAAAATTTATTGCCTTCGTTTACATAAGACTTATGTAACAACGCTAACTTAAACTCTGTAATAGTTTCATAGATTTTTACGTTTATAAGATCATTTTCTGCGCATACTCATTTGAATGAGTAATGTTCGCATAAGCGAAAAAAACAGGAAAACATAGAAAAAAACTTTGTGCTATCTACTCTTGAACTTAAAAATATTACATAATTTAGGTACTTTACCTAGTTCAACATATATATATATATATATATATATATATATACCTACAAGGTAGGCAACGTTGTTCAAGGTAGTGAAATTCACACATTAACTGTATCTTATCACGGTTGCATTTAAACGCGGAAATGCAATTTATGTTGTTTTTTGTTTAATTTTTATCGTTTTACAACTTCAGTTGATTACAATGTCCAACAACAAAACAATTTTGCAATACCTGTTGAGTGATTCTTATACACTTTGTCATCCTAAAACCAAATCCGCAAGTAGAATTGCTCCATCACTCAACGTTCTCGAAAAATTTTGATTTTTGTAAAAATGCATGATTTTGATAAAAAATATAATTAAGCATAGTAATAAGCAAAGACATACTTGAGTAGTACCAACGTCGACTACGCATAGCGACGGCCCTGGCGAGTCGAGAAAAGGCTGCAATGATTGTCTGGCGCGAACGCGTCGCGCACAAGCTGTCAATGAATATTTTCTGATCCTTCTCGTATATTAAGGGAAGCAAATACTTTTCGTGAATGGTTTCTTTACCAGAAATGTCTGTAGAATGCATTCCTGTATAGTAAATTCCTGCTAGATAAAGGATTTTTCACGTAAATACAAAAATAGAGCGTATAAAGTACCCGCGTCGGCACATTTTCAAACTTTAACAACTATTTACAACTATTAGGGAGTACATAAAAATATAATTGGCTATATGGATGTGTAGAGGAGAGTCCCCTCTATCTCCTGACTCAAAGTTGAACTTTCTCGCGTGTTTAGTTTTTGCGTACCACGTCATTCTTTATCAAAATCATGCATTTTTACAAAAATCAAAATTTTTCGAAAACGTTGGGTGATGAAGCAATTCTACTTGCGGATTTGGTTTTAGGATGACAGAGTGTATAAGAATCACCCAACAGGTATTGCAAAACTCGAAAAAAGTTTGATTTTGTTGGACAGTGTTATCGATCAATGGTTGAAAATTAGATTGTTTCAGAAATTAATGGTCGTTATTCATTTTTACGATTTCGCATGTTGCAACGAAACATTTTTCGCATGACTCTATCTCGAGTTGATTGGCAATTTGTTACAGTCCATATGAAATCGTAAAGTCATTCAGTTCGTGAAGATTAATCAAATGATCGCTCCAATTCTCCTTTAACTTTCACTTGTATTATATTTCACGTTGCATAGCAGACGTACATGTAAATATACTGAGACATTTCGTTTCCTTCGAGTTCATTATGCATACACAGATGTAAATTATTATGCTCATACAAAAAATGCTGCATGATATCGTTTCATTGATGAGAGAAAAGGACGATTTGTGACGCACACCGACGAATATAAATAAATATCTAGTGGCACCGTGTTATACAAAAATACGTCTGCATCTTTCCATAAATGAAATTTCTCTTTTCTGTCGTAATACACTTCGAGCGACTTGATTCCATATATTTACTAAAATAAATATATTCTACAAATAGAAGAACCGAAACGTCGAGATGAATAATATTTCGTGCGAACGCAAAATATGCGTCACCAGTATTTAATACATTGTAAGAAATCCATTCCCGGCTTTTAAAAGTATAAAGATTTACAAAAATTTCTTCACAATATTTCATATAAGCTGCTATTCAACTCGTTGTCTAGATCACACCTCACTCCTCCAGGAAGAAGTACTGTCCTGCTCTCTTCTGCTCCAAGTCCTGCGAAAAGTATAATTCAAGTTACTTGAAAAGTCTATTGCTTGTAGATTGAACCGCATGAATAAAATATCGGTGTATATTTGGATCTCGTACTTTCACGGACTGACTCTTGTTGATCCTTGGTCTATAGTTGTTCGGATCTCTTCTGAAAGTGATGCCAAGAAGTTCTAAAAATCTATTCATGCCATTTAGCAAGGATTGTGGACTGTGAGCTGTAGTAGCCAATGATGGCACACCAGAGAATACTATTACACGGTCAGCCAAGTAGGTTGCCATGATGAAATCGTGCTCTACTACGAATCCTGTTTTCTTAGCATGCAATATAAACCTGAAACAATGACACAAATCCATGGATATGTTAACACTTCATTGTCTTTGTTGTTTTTCACAATATGTAAAAACTTTATTAACCGAAGGACTAATTCTTCATTACCGTTTTATGACTTTAGCTGCAACCAAACGTTGCTCCGAGTCCAAGTAAGCGGAAGGCTCATCGATCAGGTAAACATCCGCAGCTTTGCCGAGACAAAGAGCAAGAGCCACTCGCTGCAATTCACCTCCGGAAAGGTTCTGCACCTCCTGGTCCATAATATCATCTATCTTCAAAGGTTTCATGACGTCGGTCACGAACTGAGGATACACGTAAGCGTCCCTGATTTTTTCGTGCAACAATTGCCGCACGAGGCCTTGCGATTTCGGACTGATCTTCTGTGGTTTGTAACTGATATGCAACATAGGAATGCTTCCTGAGAATAATAAAATTATGTTCGTTAACTTTCAGTGTTCCAACTTTGTGCAGCGCTACGACCATGTTAAAACTTGAGGGTGATTGAAATTTTAGTTACCGGATCCTTCATCTGGTGGCAGGTTACCAGCCAACATTCTAATGAACGTAGTTTTTCCTGTTCCATTTTCACCAAGCAACACCAGGATTTCCGAGTCGGTGAACTGACCTTTCTCGACATTCAGCTTAAACGAACCCATTGTCTTCGTCATTGCCGGATATTCATAGTGATTCATACGTTTTACTTCTTCTTCTGTCGCACTCTCCGCTACTTTGAAGACAAGAGATTCCTCACGGAATCTTAGATTCTCGGTGGGAACAAAACCGTCGAGGAAAATGTTTATACCTTCTCTCACCGAGAAAGGCATAGTAACAACACCGTATGCTCCAGGAACACCATAAAGGCAACATATGAAGTCTGATAAGTAATCAAGAACTGATAAATCGTGTTCCACTACTATTATGAACCTATTGAATTTTAAACATTGTTATTAACTAGTTGAAAGAGTTGTAGAAAATTACGCGAACGCTAGCGGTTTACTTGTCGGGATGAATGAGAGATCGGATTGTTAGAGCAGCGTTCAGACGTTGCTTTACATCCAAGTAGGATGACGGCTCGTCGAACATGAAAATATCTCCATCTTGAATGCACACCATGGCACAAGCAAATCGTTGAAGCTCTCCACCGGAAAGTGCTTCAATGCCTCTGTCGCGTATATGCATCAGATCTAAGGAAAAATGAATTTAATTAACTGCTATCTAAAAATATTGATTGCTCAATTTAATTTGTTGCATCAACGTTAACTTACCTAACATTTTACAAATATCCATTTGATTTTTGCACTCGTCTTTCTTATCTAATAGTTGCTGCACAGTGCCCTTTACAGCTTTAGGAATTTGATCTACATACTGAGGCTTGATGAGGGCTTTCAAATCATCCTCCAATATTTTAGTAAAATAATTTTGCAATTCGCTACCCCTAAAGTGACTCAAGATCTCTGTCCAATCTGGAGGATCCTGTATGAAAAATTGAAATTATAATTTAATGAATAAAAATCAATATCCAATAAAATATACGTGTACATATGTGTGTATGGATAAAACTCATACGTACAGTGAATCGTCCTAAATTTGGCTTCTGCTTGCCAGCTAAAATTTTAAGAGCAGTTGATTTACCAATTCCATTGGTTCCTACCAAACCTAACACCTCTCCAGGACGTGGAATTGGTAGTCTGTGTAATTTAAATGAATTCTTCGAGTAACGATGAGTAGTTTCTTTTTCTAAATTACTAGGAAGATTAATGATGGATATTGCCTCGAACGGACATTTCTAAGAATAAAATATTATTATTGCAATTTAATGTTTTCCATTTTTATAGACTTGGAATATTTGGGTATACCTTGACACAAATACCGCATCCAATACATAATTCCTCTGAAATAGATGCTTTTTTGCTATTTGGAGTAACCTCTATACAAAGTTTACCCATCCGTACGACAGGACAAGATCTCTTACATTCTTGCCTACATCGTTTTGGTTTACATTTATCATTATTAACAATGGCTATACGAGTCAGTCGGTCCGTTTCCTCCATAGACTTTTTAGGCGGCATGATGATAATCTTTCTGCCCACCTAAAATTTAATTGTGAAAGTCAACATTCAGTTAATCCTTTTTTTATTATTAATTTACTCAAATACTTTTTTATGTCACTAAATACATTAATCTATCTATTCCGTAATTAAATTATTTCCTTTAAATATGGTTTATTTCAAATTTTGTCGAGTAATTATGAGTCTTGCAAATCATTATAACATATGTTTTATGCATATTGAATTGGAAAGTAAAGAATCAGTTTTTCAACTAAACTACAAAGCAAAGGAAATTACACAGTCACAAGGATACTATTCAAAAGTAATTATAAAAATTTATGCACGAAACGAAATCTCAAATATACGAAAACCCGAACCCCTAATTTCAATGTGGAATTCTAACCTCGTGTAATTAATTATAAAATATGCTAACAGAAGAAACTTTAATAACTATTTCATAGAATAAAAGAAAGTAATTTATTCTAAACATATTATGTTATTACTTGGTAATATTTAATACACACGCATACAAATATGTACCTGTCAAAACCAAAAACGTGGAGGAAACTCCTCTACAACCTTTTTGAAGGAGTTTCCGCATTCGCACACCACCACATGCTTTGATTTTAATCATGGAATGTAGAAATGTAGACTATGCACTCGATAGGCAAGTTTTTATCAATTTCTAAAATTTATCTTGTACTCTTAACACAGTTACATCAAAATAGAATATTTATATTTTGACGCATTTCTTAATATATAATTCTCTATTATTCATTCATTCAAAACGATAAATAAATGCAATCAAATTTTATTGTGATCTTGATAATTCGGGCATAAAGGCGTCTTTAAGTAGAGTCATGAGTATAGGCCTAGAAATTTGCAAATTTAATGCACATGCGCATATATGTTTATGCATCATGAAATTAGCTTCATAAGTGCATACATGAGTTTGAAATTATAGGTGACGTGTTACGAAGATATTTGCATATTTAATAGTTTCCAATTTTCTGCATACTTTTTCTTCCTTTAGTTCTCGTTTAATTATCTATAGACCTACAGGTTTGTCCAAAATGTTATACTCTTTAATAGAAGTAATCCCCAACGTCATTTAAAGCAAGTTTTCTTTCTTTATTATAGTTATAGGTTGAGTCCGAATCCGTTCATTGCGGCTGCATTCCTATTAGTCTACATTTATCTCTTAATAACTCCTTAACGTAGCCACAGAAAACATTTGTCTAAAGGAAGAAATTACTTTAAATAATGCCAGAAATTACTCTTGTTAAAGAAATATAACATTTTGGGACACCTTTATAGATGGAAATGGAAAAATCAATTTAAAAAATGGCAACACTGTTTATATGTAGATTATCAGGGTCATCAAATTTGGAGATAGAAATATCCAAAATTGTGACATGAGTTTCGCGTCTAGTATAATTTGTGGCTTCGTGTACTGCATGTCTTATGAAGCATTATACAGATTCGTTCTGAGGTTTTCTGCATATAATAATAGCATTTACGTATATATCTTAAATTTTTTGTAAGTAGTTGCGCAGATTCAGATTTATTGTATTTATTGAAAATTTTACGTCTATGAAATTAATGATAAAAGTTTATAAATAACAATTAGTCTAACCGTGCTTAGTTTTAAAACAGGTGTCAAGTGACAGTTCTCAGTGCTCCTTTTATTTATAATTTCTTTCGATAATAAAATATAAAAATAAAAATATTAAAGCTTTTTATTTTATATATCACGTAGGGTTCAATCTTTTACATATAATTTTTTTATATAAAAATTATGTTTGTACACACTAGTTGTTAGAGACTTGAATGTTATAAAAAAAATGGCGGTTTCCTGTAAACATTTTTATTTCTCATAAATTGTTTATCTTACAAGATTCAGTTATCTCTCTTATCAGTGTAATTTTGTATGTATTATATATACATGTATACATATACACATATATACGTTACACATTACTTTATATGTAGCTATTACATCCAGTGGAATGGAGCGAAGTATTCATGAAATGTTGAAAGATGCACCACCTATAAGTGAAAATGATAATGCAGTTCATAGCGGAACACCTCCTCCTCATGTACCTAATAATTGCACTAACGACATCCAGACTAGACCAGCTACAATAAATTTAACATTGGGTAGTCCTACAACACAAATGTGTAAGTGACTCGAGTTGTTTTACATAAAAATATATTACCATATGAAATGCTAGTAATATTAAAACTAAGTTTTTATCTTATTATAGCCATGATTGTGTCTCCAAATACACCAATTCAGAATGGTGATACTCAAACAATGCGTATTGCTCAAAGTAAGATCGAAAGTATTAAGAATTGGAGTATTTCTACATATAAATGTACAAGACAGTTAATGTATGAAAAATTTGGAAAAACATCTCGTACAGTAGATTCAGGTGAGTTATCTATAATGTAACCTGACTAATTATAATCTTTTCACTACCATGTAATGTATATTTTCATTTTTAGAGCTTGAAACGCAAATTGAATTGTTAAGAGATACCCAAAGAAAGTATTGTAATGTATTACGATTATCCAGAGCATTAGCTTCTCATTTTCATCATGTTGTACAAACACAACATGCTCTTGGTGAAGCATTTTCTGAGTTAGCTCAGAAATCACCAGAGTTACAAGAGGAATTTCTGTACAATTCTGAAACTCAAAGGAACTTGACTAAAAATGGTGAAACACTACTAGGGGCCTTAAACTTTTTCATTTCGTCAGTGAACACACTTTGTAATAAAACAATTGAAGATACTTTGCTAAAGGTTCGACAGTATGAAACAGCAAGGTAATATTTCATTTCACAATAAAATATAAATTTTAAATAGGGTGAACATGAGTGTCTGTATGCAAGGGATGAATGATAGTGTAATATAAATGGTTAAGATGAAATTGTAATAACTAAAAAAGTATGAACCAAATCCATTTCGTAGCCATAAGGCTGAAATAGACAAGTAATAATAATACAAATTTCAATAATAAGTTTCAGTGTTTCAATATTTTTAAAATATCCATATTTTGTACAGAATAGAATATGATGCCTATAGAACAGATCTGGAAGCATTAGCCCAAGCTACGAAATCTGATGGTAGCAATGCAGCAAGATTAGAAGAGGCTCAGGCTAACTATGAAGAACATAAACAAAACTTTGAAAAATTACGATCAGACGTCTCGATTAAACTTAAATTCTTAGATGAAAACAGGGTACACTTTCGATTGTCTTTTCGATTTCACAATGTATATCTTTTTATTGTTATTTCATTAAATTATCATTACAGATCAAAGTGATGCATAAACAGTTATTGTTGTTTCACAATGCAGTGTCTGCTTATTTCTCTGGAAATCAAACTGCACTAGAAGCAACACTGAAGCAGTTCAACATAAAAGTTAAGTCACCAAACTCATCGTTACCATCATGGCTCGAACAGTAGTTACACTAAAGTGAATAGATGCTAATATTTTGGAGAATATGAAAACAAAGATGCATTCGTCCATACAAACGTTTCCTCGAACAACGGAAAAAGGTGACACAAGGTAGAACATCTTTCGGATTATTAAAAATATGTTAGGAGACGTTATTGTCGAAATATCTGTCAGTTTGAGTGATTTTTTAAACGGGAGTATATTGTAACGCAAAACCAGACTGAATTTCTTTCCGAATTATGTTTTAAGTATTGTCCAGTATCATAGATATCTGGCACTATACATTAGTGAATTTCAATTATACAATTAGCACTTGTGTGCAACATTTAATGGCAATTAAGGATATGTCTGTTGAAGAATTTGGTACTGTTAAATTAATAGCGATGCTTCTAAAACTATAAAGGCAATAGATATTTAATTTTTATATCAAACTTCTTAGAGAAGTTCTAATGTAAATATTTGACAAATGATAAACTGAATTTTGAATTCTACAATATGTATAAAACAGTATTAATTGATTGTTTATATTGCATTTTGCACCAATACAATAGGCATATTGCTTTGCTAATGAGAGAGTTCATAATAATGAAACGTAAATATCTAGGAATTGGCAGTTTCGATATGACTTTTTATCCTATTTCGATTTTATTCTTCCAAAATATAAATTTTTGTATTTATGTACATTAACATATCCAAATTGAAAGAGAATCAATACTACAGAAATTTAAATACTTCCGTAGTTAAACTTTAAGTATTTACACGTATAGTAACGTGTTTAGATATCAGTACTTTGTGAAACTTTATGTTTAGATATTAACATTAGCACCATCTTCCCATACGTGCTAATTTTTATATTAGAATTATGAGTTTTTAAAAAGTCAAAAATCGTAAGATTTTAAGTTTCATGTTTAAGGCAAATGTACTTTTAAATTATCTTATGTGCTTTCAACGTGCTTTTTTCAATATATATATACATATATATATATAAAACATTGCTTACATTGCATTAACTTACTATAATCACAATAATTTATTTATAAATTTCTTTTTCCGAAAAAACATTTATTAACATATACGTATATGTTAAACAGCTTATTGCAATAATAAAAATACGAATATATATGTGTATATATATATATATATATACAAAACAGTTACGTTAATAGCAATAATCATTTTATTACAACATGTAATAAAAAACTCATGCTTATAATTTATTTTTCAAAAATATTTTTGAGTATTTCAATAAAGAGAATATATATGTTGATATAATTCTTTATCAATACAACAATATCCGTTCAATCAATACAATTATTTTCCATTGAAAATATTTGTATTTAAAAAAAAAAAGTCTTAAATATTGGAAAGTTCAACAATCTAGTCAAATTCATTAAGTGTATTATTGTAACTTAGGTGAATTAAAAATTTTGTGATTGTGTCTTTGATTTGAAATCAATAGTATATCAAATCTCTACTAAAATATTACAAACCTTTACGCTTCATACATAGAATGTTTTTAGGATAGGTGAAGTAAATGTGTGTATAATACATTATTGCCATTGTTTGCTGCTTACACTCATAGTTTACATTAGCATCGATAGTAAACTAATTTATATAAAAGAAAACCTAATCTATTAATATTATATCATGCAATACGTTTTATCGTAATTTTGTAATAATTCCTTCCAATCTGATCATATTGTATATTTTTAATGCATACAAACTAATCGTATAAATCATATAAACAAATGTATGCCATCTGTAATGTTGTCAAAATTTTTTAAGTTCTCGCAGGTACGAGCCTTTATTTATCTTCAAAATAATAATAGAATTTACAAAAATCATGATGTAATTCATACTCATGTATTTAACAGACTCGGATGGTCGATTCACATTTGTTAAATATTTTACTATGATCATACACAAAAATACATTCCATTATGCAACAAATTTTCATTACAAATACATTTAGGTCATTTCAACGTAGTGTAATAAAATGGAGCTACAGAGTCTTATAATTATAAATTATTAGTAAGAATGAAGAGCAAGAATGAATGACTTGCATTACTAAAGAATACAGTTTGAGCACTTTTTTATTTATAAAACGTATTGTAGCTAATATATTATGTTCCTACTCATAATGTTATTGTGTGTATATTATGTGTATACAAACTTATGATAATAAATGAATGCTTATATATTTCGCTTTGAACAGAGTTTTGATTACTGACTAATACAGGGTGTAGCAAAACTGTTAGTCTTTAATTTAAAATAAATGGAACTATGAAAAATAATGATTTATAATTTTTTAATTATTTTTGGTCAATAAATAACAAGCTATTTCTTCATGTATTGAACTTATTGTCCTGCTACATTGTTACAAGTAGCGGTAGTTAACAATAAATGATAATTTTTAATAGAATTTGAAATGTATGTATTGAAAAACAATTGTTTTTCTGAAAAATGAGTTTTTGAATGTATTGCTTTTAAAAATATCGCTTCTGTATTACGTATAATGCAAATAAATTGGTTTACATAAAATTAACTATGTGTTATTCTCCAGATTCTTGTTTTTGCGTTTGTGCCTCTAAGGCTGCTTGATTTTCTAGAATTTGTTGATTTTCTACCCTTTTTTGCAAAAGAACGGTTTGTACTTCCATAAATACCTCCATTATTCTATGATTCCCATAAACGTGCTTTCCCACACATTTTTTCACACAATGGTCCTACAAAGTATAAAAGTACGTTTAAAAACACAGATATTGCCGTGATAACATATACGTAATTTGTTGAAAAACGTACCTCCTCGGGAGAGATGTCTCTCGACATAAATGTGTTCGTACATCGTTTGAAACAGGTTTCAGATATTTGATTGTACAGAAGTAGAAAATCCTTAAACTACAAAATAACATTCACATAAAACTATTCTTTTTATCATCATTTTCGAGTACATGAAAACAGGTTAGAAATGAATACTTATTTATTCAATAGGAGATATGAAAGGCAAATACATTTCTCATGTGCAGAACATCCATATTCGAATCGCTAACTCCAAATTAAATGACACTTTCGTAATATTCTGATATTTATGGTTTCTATTTCTGTTAGGTTATGTCACGCTGCAGGTAGTCTTTAAATTTCCACTGATAAAACTTATACTATCGATCAACCATATAAATCGTAACTCGATGTATCGATCTCGTTGCATATCGAGAAAAAAGTAATCAGACAAGTTCAGACGAAACGATTGGAACTTCAATCGCAGAGGGTTATTTTGAGATTCAGTTATACAGAAAAATAAATAATTACATTCACAAAAATATTACAGAAATTTGGATAACATATATGCATCTCACGAACGAATGGATTATATCTTTCATAACTCGAAAACGAAGCCGTGTACGACAAAGGTAAAAATATCTTAATATCGCTTCTATCAAATTTGAAAATTTTTCCGACATTCTCTACAGTTGTAATAATTATCCACCTTACTATTTAGAGTACAATGCAATTGTTACAGATTACATAGTATCTAACAATAGATACTATGCGTCAGAGAGTAGGTTACAGCAGAACGGTAATTTTCTCTCTGTACTGATTAGTATAGTTTATTAGATGTATCCGCGACAGCGCATTAAATGTTTGTATCGTTCCAAAAGGGTGACCGCGTCGGACGCGTTCATGCGTGAGAAGAGCGCGTATTCATCGGGTCGATTCGGAGGCGTTCGGGTCCGGCCGGGTCTGACGACCGGCGATTGGTCAGGGGCTGCGAGTCAGCGAAACGTGAATCAGTCGGCGTTCACGGCGGCCAGGAGCGAGAAGTTTGCAAGCATTAACGGCGGTGTGTAAAAACGTGTGAGATCGGTGTCGGTGCATGGTGTCGCCGGTGAATGAAGCGGGCTAATTGTTACGTGCGATGGCCGCGTGTTACAGCGATCAGGCGTCGTCCGTCGTCTCCGGGAACATAACGAAGAAGCCACCTGCAGGTACCGCGAAGCCGATCTGCTGGCAACACCGGCTGTTCGGTAAACAACTGTCGCGGTGCAGTCAGGTTAATCATCAGCAGGACACGAAACCGTGCGACGCGAGTGGCGGCACGTTGGTCGACGAGGACGGCCGGCCGATTTGTGAGGTGATCGGTGTGTATTTCAGTTTCATTAATTCCGGTGCTACGTGCGACGACTTTACGCGTCAGCTGCTTGAACTATACGCGAGTGTCAACGGGCCGCACACGGAGAACGACCGGGACGCCGAGAACCCCGGCAAGGAAAGAGAAAGAAGGAAAAAGTTCGAGATCGTGCACGTGGTTCTATGGAGTAACGTAGCCGACGTGCTCGACTTCGAGGAGAGCTTTCACGCACATGTCGCCGAGCTGCCCTGGCTCGCCGTGCCGAACTTAGACTACGAAAGAAAGGTACGACGCGCGACACTTGAAACGATTCATTGTGTGTTGTTATCGGAGCCGCGCGGACACCGGAAATTAGACTTTCCTTCAAATAGTACTACTTAGATTATCAAATATTTCTTGGAGGCATCAACGATGCGTAGTGCAACATTTTTTATATTTGGTTCGCCATGTGCACTTGTTACACCTTAGTTATTCGCCTCGGTGATATTTTTCTCAATATTATTCGCAATTCCTATAATTTCATTTTATAAGATTAATTTGATTTTTACAATGTCAGCTACATCATATATAATCCAATTGTTTACAGTATGAATTTTTTTTTAGGTGTTTGAAGGATTTATTTGAAAGAAAAGTTGCTATTCGTTGCAATTGCGTAGAAGAAAGTAAAGCTTACGATTTTTAAGTTCGTTTATCCGTGTAACTCTGTAATAACGATTTACAAGGTGCCTTTTCCGGATCTAAGTAAGTTGTGTTACACGCGCAAAGTTGTGTCGCGAGGAAAACATTTCGTGTTACAACGAGCGGATTAAGATTAATTTAAATTATTGCAGATCATTTGCAAACTATTTCAGGGCTGCAGTTTCGGGTATCCGATATTGCAATATCGATATGCAATTAAGATATCGTCGCTTAACAACCGGAAATGGGATTTCCCGTTTCATTCTTGTTTTATCGTACTCGACAATGCAACGTAGATAAAACGTTGATTAACATCGTCAAGAATACACTAGTACAATAGAGAGGCCTTAAATGCCACCGATTCGGGTCCGAAAGTTTGTACAACAAGTTCTTTGATAAATATTTCACACGTGTTTTTTTGTTATCGGCAATCATCCAGTTTGAAGGGGTGAAAACAGCCCTCAAAGTTGGGGTATTTTTCAGATATCTTGGAAACCAAAGGTCGAAAAAATTTTATTTTAAATTGTGTGTGTTTTCAATGGGAAATATAGCCGCGCAAGAGAATTTTAACAAAAGTTTCCCGTTTAAACAATAAAGCTATAAGCTCCCATAAGTTTTATCAAAATCGGATTTTCGTATCTGAATATGTTCCCTTGTCAGCGTTTCTTTGCTCGATTCTTGCCGTTTCTGTCGCGAGCTTTTTGTGTTAGCAAACGGAAGAGCTTATCACTCATTAGGCTGCCGTCTCCTCGCGAATACGTGGCTCGTAATCGCATCGATTTAATTAAAAGCGAAACGGGGTGCTTTCGCGTTCGAAGTGGGTTCGCCGCACGATTATTAATTTGCAACAACGTTCAATTAAGCCGTGCGGCGCTTGGTCACTCGAAAAAACGGTTTTAACATTTGTTAAGCAATGTCGCCACGGCGACGACGACGGGGAGGAGGTGGAGGGGGTGGCGTAGGGTGGCCGTGTAATTGCAAGTAATCGCACTCGAAAGTTCCCAGGCCAAGTTTTTCTGTTTCGAGCCCGGTGTCACTGACTCCTTATCGCCCCGATCTGCAGACGACGTGCACGGGGGGCACCAATTAAATTCAATTAAATAATCGGACTCGGGTTTTTAAGCCTGGAATAACGGTCCTTCAGCGGCGGTGGCCATTCAGACAATTTGTAAGTTCTCGGAACTTTCCGTGGCGCTCTGGCTAATTTTAAAACCAGTTCCTCGGCAATAATTTCGTATCGTCCCCCGGGCCGCGTTCCCACTGTCCCGCGAACGTCGATGTCCACTGTGTAACGTTTCCCGTTCGTTTAACCCGTTTTACTTTATTCGCATTTCCTAGCATTTCCGATTTCCTAGCACCGTGCACAGAGTCGTCGGTGAACTAATTTCGTTACCTCGAGTAACTTCTATGTTATACATTTTTATGGAAGAAAAATCATTCTCACAGACGTTATTGAAAATAAATATTTAATAAAATAATTATCGATCGGTAGGGCTACAATAAAATCTATAATTCCTCATAGATGCCAAAATCAGAAAGGATATTCCTTCAGATTTAATTCAGCTTCTGCAAAGTTAAAAAGTTGCAATGGAAACACTTATAAAATCGATTTCCAATTTCCAATTCTTAAATGTGTTTCGACACGATATCAAATTTTTGCTACCAATTTAAAAGCACCTATCGGGAAGCACATTCTTCCAGCTTTAATTTCAGCTTTGCAAAGTTAAAAATCTCCTAGGGAAACGTGTTATAACATCGATTTTAAATAACGTAACGACGTTAGTCTATTCTATCCACCTCAGATCTCCATATTTCTCAAATTCTCGACACGATATCAAATTTACTTTCAAAGCTATTTTTTCAGCATTAATTCAAGCTGTGCAAAGTTAAAAAATCCCAAGTGAAACACGTTACAAAATCGATTTTAAGTAACCTCCTAAATACACGACAATGTAATTCTTCCCTATCCACTTCAGACCTCCGTATTTCTTAAATTGTTTCCACACGATATCAAATTTTCCTATAAATCTGAAGGCACTTATCAAAAAACTCATTCTTCCAGCCTTAGTTGTTTTCCAAAGTAATTATTCGGCGGACGGTTAAACGGATGATATGATTGGGTAGGTCGGTCAGAAATAGGAGTCCGGAGATGATGATATTTTGCCGGCTGTGCGCGGATTTTCTTGCGCGTTTCGAGCTGGGTACACGCGGATCAATCGAGGCGAGTGTATCATTCGAAATTTTGTACACACATGTCCCTCTGTCATAAAGTTATACGTGTACACAGAGGGTGCAGGGGGGTGTGTGGGAGGGGTTCGAGCCACGCATGCCGTTATGCAGAAACGACCGAGCGCGTGCAGCGCCTTTTTTATTTCCAACGGGTGTTTTAACCCCTCGCCAGACGTGCTATTTAGGGTCCGATTTTATTTTGCGCCAACACACCAGGCAGAGTCGACTTTCTCTAACGAAAAATCGTCCGTGATATTTTCACCTAACATCTGCTCACCCGGTGTGGCCTCGACATTCGCTCCTCCCTCGTCGATGATTTGAAACAATATTTTCTTCTTTCTTTTTTTTCCTTCTTCACCATCGACATCCGCAACCGCGATAAGCTTGATACTCCGGGGGCTCGTTCGTGGAAAGCTTGATACACTATAATCAGCAGTCTAGTTTATTTACCGGCCGATAAGAACACGCGAACCGACCTTTAAGGGCCGACGCCGGTCTACGGTGATCGAATTATCGTTGGCGAAGGTTTCAGGGCTACGAATAAAAAGCTTGACGGTCGCACTTTGTAATAAGGGTTGCTTGGGTTTATGGGAAAGCATGAGAGCGTGGCGGAAAATTGAGAAATATGGAGGTCGGAAGTGGATAGGGCAGAATAACGTCGTCGTGTTTTAGGAGGTTACTTAAAATCGATTTTATAAGTGCCTGCGTTGCAAGTTTTTAACTTTCAGGGCTCGAATTAAAGCTGAAAGAACGTGCTTTCCGATAGGTACTTATAGCTTTGAAAATAAATTTAATGTCGTGTCGAGAATTTGAGAAATATGGAGGTCTGAGGTGGATAGGACAAAATTACTTCGTCGTGTATTTAGGAGATTACTTAAAATCGATTTTATAAGTGCCTGCGTTGCAAGTTTTTAACTTTCAGGGCTCGAATTAAAGCTGAAAGAACGTGCTTTCCGACAAGCGCCTTCAGATTTGTAGGAAAATTTGATATCGCGTGGAAACAATTTAGGAATATGGAAATTGGAGATGGATAGGGCAGAGCGATGTAGGTAGTTG